>JAVBHU010001073.1:0-11525 GCA_034768395.1 Linum lewisii | reverse complement strand
ATCTCTAAAAACTAATTTCTTTATAAGGGAAACATCTTCTTTTAATCGCATGTGAAACACACGTTCTGTACATGAATAAAATTTACTAATGTACATGTCTTCATACTCTTTTACATGTCATGAAATTTTTCCGAACAAACTCATAAAAAAATACACCTTGTACATAGGGTGGAAACGGTGGGTTTCGGACAAACCGAACCAAATTTTGGTGGGTGATCAATTTCGAATTCACTCACAATCAGAAGCCAGATTGTACCCAATTCGAATTCGGCCAACGTCCCCGAACTCGATTTTTTTCAGGGGCAACCTTTTTTTGTCCGAGTTATAACCGACTCACATGTTTCAGATCTGCGATTAAAAAAAAAAAGGGGATCTGAGTTTTAAAGAAAAAAGGGGGGGAAAAAAGAAGTTTTTAGAAAGGGGAAGAAGATTTATAAAAAAACGAAGAAGAAGAGGAAGAAGATTATAAAGCAAAAAACCCTCCCCCCTTTCCCCCCAGGAACAAAATACTCGGATCAAAGAAGATTCAGATCTGGAAAAAAAAGGATCTGGTTTGCTTTTTAAAGAAGAAAGAAGAAGACTGGAAAAGGGATGACTGAGGGGAATATGGAGACAAAGAAGAATGGGATGGAAACGAGGGGGACAAAGAAGGAAAAAAAAGTTTTGGGGGATTTGGGTTCGAATCTGACGAAAGAGGGAGGAAGAAGAAAAAGAAGAAGATGGAAAGAAGATCGGGGGTTTAAAACTTTGAAGATGAGAAGAAATAACAAGATGGGATTGAAGAAGAAGAAGAAGAAAGAGAGATGAACTGGAAAAGAAGAAAAAGGGGGGAGAGATTAATGTTAAAAGAAAAGGAAAAAAGGATCTGTATCTGGAAGAAGAAGAAGAAGAAAAGAAGGGGAATAGAGGCGGGGAAAAGGGGGGGGAGAAAGTTTGGGAATTTCCCATCAATTCGGCCAAAGGGTTTAAAATTTTCGTCAATGACCGAAATTGACCGTTTTTAGCTGTAACCAAAATCACCCCCAAAACTCCGAACCGGGCAAAAAAAAAAAAAACCCCAAACCCCCCTTTTTTGAAGTGGTCATTGGGGCCCCAAAAATTTGGGTTTTAAATTCGGTCAAACCGAAAAACCGGCCCAAATTCCCAAAGGCCCCTACTTGTACACAGCCCTATACACAAGTACAAAAAACGATAAGGAAATTCGATAAAACAAAAAAAAAAGTGGAATTTTTTCCCCCTCAATTGAAGCTGCTAAATTAAATGATTAAATATAAATTTTCTGAAATGTTCATTCCAAAAAAAAATTTAATTAAATTTTCGGGAACCCCCGGATTGGGAAACCCATCTTCTGACTAAAACTACTTTGCCCCTTCATCCCCCAAAAGGGTCTCCTAAATTACTAAATTTGTCCCTTGGTACCTTAAAATTTAAAATTTCCCAACATGCTCAACACTTTGGAACTATAATATAAAAAAATATCCCTAATCACTATTATGCCCATTTTTGTGCAAAAAAACGTTGTTATTGTTAGGGCCCCCTTTGGGTGAGCTGCGACTTCCCTTTTTGGGGCTACGTACGAAAATGTTATCAGCATAAATGTACTATTGATTAGGCAAAGATGACAAAAACTTACATAGGGGTTGTTTGGTAAGGGTCCCTATTGTTTTTAAATACCCCCAATACCAGGTAATCACCAATAACCTTGTTTTTCTTGTCCAAATAGCTACTATGAGTGATAAGTGGGGTGGGGTTTAATATCCACCTAAAAAGGAGGAATTCTCAAATGTGATGGGTTTTGGGGTTTTTTGGACAAAATTTTCCCCTGCTTATTTTTTCTTATTACATGCCATTAAAGAGTGGCTTTCCCTTTTTCCCCCCAAAAACCCCCTTTCCCTCATTCCCGCTTTTTCTCTGGTTCACTTGCATTTTCCCCCAGTACACTCCAACAGCCACCTCTGTCCGCCTCGGAAACGCCGACCAAACGAAGCTTCGACACGCCATTTTTCATTTTTTTCCCCTTCTTTTTTTCCCCCGGGGCTCCCCCTTTATTTCGATGACCAGGGCTTCTGTTCGAAAAAGGGTTTTTTAACCCTTAACGGCCATTCACCAATCGCTTTTCCCCTGACCAGGAAATTCTTGCTTCAGCTTTCTCTTCTCCATCGTTTTTTTTTACGATTTCGCCCGCTTTTGCTCCCCTTCTTTTTCCCCATCCCAAAAATTTCCCTCCCCAAAACTCCTCTGCATTTTCGGTGGGTTTTAGGGAAAGAACCCAAAAACCCCTTTTTTGTGAATTTCTTTACCCAGTATCTTGGGTTTTTGGGTTTTGGGAAAATTTGCTTTTTGATTTGGATTTTTGGCGGTCTTGGTTTTTTTTTTTTTGAGCTGGGATGTTTCGATTTTAGTGTTATTGGATTAGAGAGTTTTTTCCCCGCGATTTTGGTTAATTTTGTATTTATAGGGGTTTTTGAGTCTGTTTAATTTTTTGGGGGTGGGTATTGATTTTGTGTATGTTAAAGGGTAATTTTTTTTATATAGAATAAGCTCCTTTCGAGAATTGTGGGGAGAAGGTTAGCTGATTAGCCCCTTTGGTTCAGCTTGATTTTATGAATTTTAATCGGTAGCTGTATCGAATAAAGTGGTGATGAGCTTTCTAAGGCTGGGGGAAGATTTTTGATCTATCACTAATGACTGAATTTTGAATAATGATGTTTTTAGAAGATTGTGATTTGGTTGATGTTCTTTGACACGAGTTTCATAGGGTTTAAAGACTCTTTGTTTATATACCATCATTTTTATTGTTCGGCTTCCTTTACTAATTAGGAACTGTAAGGCAAAACAATGACAGGAGAGATTGAGACATGATATTTATTGTGTGTTACATGTTCCAATAACTTGTTCATTAGTTGCGTCGTCATGTTTTAGGGTTTACGTGAAAATTCTCAATTGCTTGTGCATTACGGACTTAGACCATTAGTTCTTCTTTCACCCGTTCAGTTAGTGACTGTTTAATTAGTCGGACTATAGGGATGGCTAGGCGACCAACATTACGAGAACGACAACAGGTCATTGCAAGCGTTATCGCTATGTGGTTTGAAATGATGCAACAATACATGATTTTACTTTCCAAGCTAGCCGTTGCACAGACACTGCTTGCTTCGAACCATAGGGCCGATCCAACTTTCCTCGTACTGCCACTACCCGTATAGTATATAGGGTTGGCTTTATGCATTACGCCACGAAGACCACAGATCAGATGTGTGTAAATATGTTGAGGATGAGACGTATTGTTTTTGAGAAACTATGCACGCTGCTGACAGAAGAGGGTGGGTTGCGTCGTAGTAAGAACATGGACGTCGAGGAAATGGTCGCAATTTTCCTCGTCACAGTCGGACATAACATTAAGAACCGAAAGGCTCAGTTCTTATTCCAACGATCGGCAGAAACTATAAGTAGAGTTATCAAGTTGGTGCTCCTTTCCATTCTCAAACTCGAGTCGCATCTGTTAGTGAAGCCCACCCCGGTTCCACAAGAATCTACCGCAGCAAAATGGAAATACTTTCCGGTATGTTTGAACTTTCAACTTATCATTTTTACACTTTTTCAGGTCAAAACACATGGTCGTTAACCAATTGAATGTTTGCAGGGGTGTCTAGGGGCGTTGGATGGCATGCATGTCAGTGTTAGATGCAATACTGCATCCGCTCCTAAGTACCGGAATCGTAAAGGCCAAACAACAATCAACGTGCTTGGCGTATGTAACCAAAATCTCCAGTTCATCTATTGTCTGTCTGGATGGCCTGGTTCAGCACATGATAGCCGTGTTCTAAAGGACGCGTTAGCTAGGGAGGACTGCTTCAGTGTACCATCAGGTCAGTTTTCCTTCCACTATTAATTGTCGGGATGGCCTTGTCACACTTTTTCATGGTTCAGTAAAGCACTTAAATGATCTTGTGCAGGATCGTACTACCTTTGCGATGCCGGGTACACAAATGCTAGAGGTTTTTTGGCCCCATATCGAAGTCAACGATACCACCTAACGGATTGGGGACGAAATCGACCACGAACTAAGGAAGAATACTACAACATGCGACATTCGCGTGCCAGAAATGTGATCGAGTGCTCATTCGGTATTATGAAGATGCGTTGGGCGCTGCTTCGAGATAGTTCGTGGTTCTCTCCAGATATGGTGTCCATGATTGTAAACGCTTGCTTCCTCCTCCATAACTTCATTCGTGGTGTCGGGGGTCCGGACATATTTGAGCAGGCCTACGCTCCCCCCCTACACTCCTCCCGAGAACCTCAATACCCGGACGATCCAACCCCGATCACCATGGTGGAGTCGTCTGATGAGTGGACAGCGTACCGTAATGAGTTGGCTGAGTACATGTGGACGACTAGGGGACGAAACCATGGATGACGTGGGACCTATTCTAGCTTCTTCGTAGTTGAGCCTATTAGAACATTTCATTGTCGGCTTTTATGCATTTCAGGAAAAAACAATTTCCCATGACTGTTTAAGCTTCCATTTGTTAGTTAGTGTGTGTCTGCTGTGTCTGAACTGGTTATGTCGTCGATGGTTCGACTGTTATGTGAAGCTACCTTGAACTTATGCATTGTTTACCCCATATTGCCTTCTGACATTATTATGATTTGGCGTGTGTACCACCATGTAATTTTTTTTGCGCAGTTACTTGGCAATGTCACGGTCATACAAAGCATGGTCTCAGCTCGAGGAACAACGCCTCTTCGACATTTTGCTTGCTCTGCACGAAGCTGGCAAAATCCAGGGTGGCGCACTACGTGACTGTGGCTACAGTGACATCGAGAAGCAGTTGAAGGTGTTGGTCCCGGACACCAAGCACAATGCGGACAGTATCAAGGGGAAGTTTAGAGTTTTCAAGGGTAAGTTCCACGCCCAGCTTGACCTGATGAATGCCTCAGGTATGGGATGGAATGCGGACAAGGGCTGCTGTGAATGCGATCCTGAGGTATTCGCTGGATGGGTTAAGGTAAGGGCCATTTCAGTAGAAGTTTAATATATAGTAACTACAGTCACTAATGTCTGCATTGTTCTGGAAATGTGAGTGCAGAGTCACAAACTTGCTGCTGGTTTGAACAACACGAAGCTGCACAGGTGGGACGAGCTCTGCAAAATATTTGAGGTCCACCGTGCTGACGGTACTTCGAGCATGACGGCGAAGGATGCGGCGTCTAGACTGGAGGGTCAGCTCCGAAGTCCCCCACCTGCTAGCGACACATATGCTGCTGAGACGACCCCCATGATGGAGGACTTCATCAATAACGGTTATGATATGAACGCTGAAGGGCTACAAGACATCGAGGAAGATACCGCCACAAACCAATCGACGGATAAGGGGAAGGGAACGTCATCCGCTGGCAGCAAGCGATCGCGCGCTCAGGTGACGGAGGAATACCTAGCGTCCATCAATGAGAACATGATGTCATTTCAGGAGCACATTGCGAGGACGACCACGAACATTGAGCGTCTCACCAACAACTGGTGCATGCCAGAGGACGTGGCCAGTAGGCGTGCATATATGATGGATGAGATCAAGCGACTTCCAGGTATAAGTTATCGACAAAGCTTACTAGCTATGCGGATACTCATGAAGGATCCGGCTGATTGGGAGACATTCTGCATGCTTCCAACAGATGAGACGAAGGCGGATTTCATCCTCACCATATTGGAGTAGGTACCCAACATGGGAGTTGGGATTGGAACCGATGGTGGCTATTCTTTTGGGTGGTGGAGATGTAGTATGTAAGATTATTAGTGGCGGATTTCATCCTCACCATATTGGAGTAGGTACCCAACATGGGAGTTGGGATTGGAACCGATGTTGGCTATTCTTTTGGGTGGTGGAGATGTAGTATGTAAGATTATTAAATACTTATTTATATTCGGTTCTAGCTTGAAGTTAGCTATTGTAAACCATCATGAATCGCCACAATTAGTTTATTAGTATGGTGTGGCTAATGAGTTTACTGCTACTGTAACCATTGAAAACACAAAATTTGATGATCTTATTGTCGTAAGGGTTGCTGCAATTTGTAAAGTAGACCTGGAAGTAGAAGATGTGGTAATTGGGTTTTCTTACTCATGTCACAGTGGTTGAAACGTTAGTTTGGCAAACATAAGCTTTAACATAAATGTCCTGGTTAACGAAACTGCTGCATTGAGAATGAAGACGAGAAAGGTTCGTCAAAGTAGAAGTACAAAGCGTTCAGCATGTGCCAAGTACCATAAACGCGAAACTAAAGCGACATAAAGTGAATGCAGAACTTAACCCTGAAACCCAGTACTACAACTACGAACTGTAACCGTCGCCTGAATCACCGTCCAACTCGAAGCGCCGAATCTTATAGCGGAGCCTCTCGATTTCTTGCTCGAGGACAACGTTCCACATAATCATTTCGGCATATGTCTTGACGTACTCATCGCCGTCTTCGGATGGAATTAGGTTAGAGCTTCGCCACTCGGCCTCACGCGGACATTGGCACCACGCCCATAGTCTCCGTACCTGCGAGTGGAATGGTAGGTAAGCATCGACAACACAACCTGTAAACAAACCCAATCACCTAAACCCCTAACTGGATGCCAGGACTGATTCGTTCTGCTTAATTCATCTGCGAATGAGTATTACGAACAAAGGGGACTCTAAATTTAAAGCAAGATCTAAACCTTAAAGCCAACCCAAAATGAACAACCCCTGCCAATACTTTGATTGAGTAATTCATCTTCAAATAAAGTATTACCAACAACCTAAACCATAAATTAACAACAAGATAGACAACCTGTACAGATTAACAACAATGAGTCAAGACCCAAATCACAGTACCTAATAGTAGCAGTACAGTAGAGGAACGGTTGTTCCTCGTCAGTGGGGTGGAATCGGAAACCAGGTCCGAGAAAAGCGTCGGAGTCGCCACGGGCCATCTACCAATTGCAAAATGATTAGAGCTAGGTCGAGATAACTGAATCGATTGCAAAAGGGGGAAAGCGAGAAGAAATTAGGGTTTTGATTCGATGAAATCGAGCGGATGTTGAATCAAACGTGGAGGTTGGTGGATGCGTGAATACTGAGGAAAGAATCAATCAGCCATCTTTAAGATGAAAAAGAAATACTAGAAGGTTCGGCGATCGAGGACGAAGGAAGACTGGTATTGTGATGGAGGAAGAAGCTAGCGTGACAGGAAGGGGGTTGTTCCGATTCCACCCCACTGGGCGATTGGAAACGAAGTGCAAGAAGGGCATAGAAGAGAAGGCCCGATTTATGGGTTCGTGTGTTAAGAAAGCTTACCTGGGAAAAGGAGCAGCCACGGAAGAGTACGAAGAGGTCGGCGTCCAGCTTACTTGATAGCGGCGGCGGTCGGCTGTCGACGAAGAGCTTGGAGAAGCTATTACCATTTGTGCAGAGTGCTAATAAGAGAATGAGGATGAGTTTTTTCGGAGAGAGGGAGAGTTATTATATAGTAGATGGGGACAAATTTGAGGGCAAGATGGTCATTGCAGAACACATATCTCCAGCAAATTACACTCCAAACAAACAATGTTATTGTTATATTTTCACCCTAAATGTCATTACACCCCTAATAACTAGCTATCTTCGAATATCATGGTATTCGAGATAGCACTTACCAAACCCCCCCCCACAACAGGGAAGAGAAATTTTCGGCTTTTAAAAAAAAATTAAATACCTAACCCTAAAACACAGCCGCCGGGATTTTTTTTCCGGTGACAAAGTCAAAAACTTTTCCCCTAAAAAAATTTTAACCCTGGCCCTTGATCTCCTATCCACTTTTTAATTAATTATTTAAATGAATTTAATAATGTCTGCTCCTGGCCCTTTTTTCCCCATAACCGCCCCTTTGGGTTTTCCCTTCATTATTATATTTATTTTTGATTTTTTTTTCCCTTTAAAAATTTAAAAGCTTGAAAGATATTCTTTTAACAATTGTATAATCATAATCTTTCTTCTTCCTCTTCAAAAGGCTAACGCCTTAAAAAAAGGAACTTCTCTATCTTTTTTTTTAACCAAATCAGTCCTTAATCATTAACAATTGTTTATAATCATAATCATAATTTTCTTCTTCTTTTTTCTATCCAATAAAAACCACAATTTTTTTCACTGTTCAGTTTGTGATTTTTCGTTTTTTTTGGGTTCAGTTTGTGATCTGTGATTTTCCCAGTTGTTGAATTAAAATTATTTTTCATTTGAGTTTGATGGGGTTTGGGTCATTATGCACGAAGTACTAGTATCATCCCAGTACTAAAATGTATGCAATACAGTATGGTACATACTAGTATGCAATACTGTATCGGCCGAGTCCCTTCTTCGTTGCTTGAATCAGAGTTTTGGGTCTGGCTGTTTTTAAACCCTTCAAATCAGAGACAGAGGTGGTCAAACATACTAGAACATAACGCAAACTAGTACGGAATCCCATACTATACTAAGTATCGAAATCCAATCTTAATCACAAGCTATAAAAAATGTATTTTTGCAGGAACAAAATTTCTACTGTTTTACTATAACCTCTAACACAAAACAGTGGCAGGAACTAAATTTGGGATTAAGGGAACCCTCGTGAATCTTAGACAATAGGGACCTTGAATGGGGAAAGAGATCGAAAACCTAAAAATCAGAATCAAAAGGTAAGATGAACCCAAAATTTTCAATCTAAATTTTTTCGTCATAACAAGGGAAAAAACCCTTCATTTGGGGTTTAAAATCCTGTAAGAAAAGAAAACGAAGGAACAACATAAAGAGGGGGGGACCCTTACCTTGCATTTTCGTCGGATGGCCGTGGGAGCAACTCGTGATCGCGCCCCTTCGCGGAATGGCCGGAGCTTGCCCCCGCCGACATCCCCCCTTTTCCGCGGGGGAGGTAAGGGGTGTTGGTGTAGCCCTTAGCCGATTTTTTCCCTTTGGTCGAATGTCGCGGCGGCGGCTTTTTTGGTCAGGGTTTTGTTTTTTGGTTAAAAATCGAAAGAAGAAGGGAGAGGGAAGTAGGGGGCCGGCGGCTGTTTGGTTTTTAGATTGGGGTTTTCGTTTTGGGAGTGAAGAAGGAAAAGAAGAGAGGAATTATTCCAAAATTGTTTTTGGTTGAGGGGTTTTGGGGGGGGGGGGGGGGGGGCAAAGGGTTTTTTACCTAGGTAGGGGGGGGGATAATGGAAAAAAAATAAATTACCAAAACAGAAATTTTTGGGCCCCCCTTTAATACTAGTACTTTTCAGCCATTAGATTAAAGTGAAGGAGATCTAACGGCGGAACTAGACTTTGTATACGGATACAAAGTCCCTTATTTGTCACCCAACGCGCTCCCCACAGCCCCCTTTCCCCTTTCCCTTTTTCCTTCTCTTCTTCTCCGCACACCAGCCGCAAAATTTCTAACCCCCCAGAAATCTTAAATTTCGGAAGCCAGACTTCCATTCTCTCACCCGGACGACGGGGGCCCCGGAGGGGGCAAGGAGGACTGGGGAAGTATCAGGGGTTGGGTGAGACGCAGCAAGGAATTTTGGTTGAGCAGCGGTCGGAGGCGATAGGCGACGGGGTGACGAGGTAGAGCAGCAGCGGACGATGAGGAGGAAATCGAGATCGACTCCGTTTCCTATTACTTTTTGCCCATTACGAGAGAAACCGAAAAAGGGTGGTGGTGTTGGGTTGGGGGGGAGGGAGCGGCCGAAGGGAAAATAGCAGTGGCCGGGGGGGTCGGAGCACGATGGCCCGGGGCGGAGCCGCGGGGGGCTGGAAACAAAAGCAACGGTGGCCGGGGGGCGAAATGCTTTTAGTAAAATTCGGTGGAGAAATAGTGAAGGCGAAATTTCCCTGGCCGCCGGTGTTTTTGGGGGCTAAGGAAACCCTGGCGAAGACGAAGGTCGTGGAGAAGGAAAACGTTTAGACGAATGAATCTAAGGGGTGGTTGGGAAAGGCATGCCTGACGAAACTCGGGGAAGTTGGTCAGCTGAATCTGATCAAAAGGTCAATCAAAGGTTTAATTTTTTCCAAAAAAAAAGGGGTTGGAGAGTGGGAAAAGACAATCCAACTTTCTCCGCCCCACAATCAGCCCCCAAAGGGCCCCCCGATTTAGTTTAAATTTTTTTTTTACTGGGGCTCTTCTTCTTCCTCACACAGTAAGGGTCCTTGCCCAGCTCAAAGCTCCCTCCTTTCATTTCCCAGCTCCTAATTAAAAATTGTCATATCCCCCGCCCTCCCTCCTTTTTTTTCTGCAACTGCATCTCCACATTCCATAACTATACAGCTTCACCTGTACCAACCAAAACCAACACCACTGATGTCCCCCACGAAAACTTGCCCCTGGACCCACCACCATTTCTCACTAGAAGGGGGTAAAAGAAGTGAAGGGGGATGGGGGGGGAAAAATCCTTGGGGAAAAAAGGAAGCAAAAAGCAGATCTCAAAGATTTCACCCCTTTTTCCAATTCATCTTTTTATTTCTACTGTACACATGTAAATTGGGGCCCCGGGGAGGGTTTTTCCCTTTTTGTACACGTTGTTGGGATTAAAAGGAGTTATGGGACATGGCGTTTTGGGTATAGTATTAGTGCAAAAATGGGATGCAAAAAAAATTTTTGGGAAAAACTTATGTTGAATTTTAAATATTAAAAATGTTTAATGTAACATTTAAAATTTGGGTAGTTTTAAAAAGTTTTTTTTAACTAGTTAACAACTTGATAACTAGTTAACAACTTAAAAACAGTTAATTTGATTGGTTAAAATAGTTAATTTGATTGGTTAACAAATTAACTAAATTTGAAAACTAGTTTTTCATCTTAAAAAATGTTAACTAGTTAAAAAAAGGGAAAAATAACATAACTAGTTAGATAACCTGTTAACAAAAAAATTGTTAACTAAATTTGATAACTATTATCAGTAAAAAAAATCGTTAACTAGTTATCTATCATGATGTTAAAAAAGTTAACTTGATTAGATTTAAATAGTTAACAACTTGATAACTAGTTAACTCGGGGTTTGGTTTTAAATAGTTAAACTCGGTTGGTTAATTAGTTAAACAAATTTATAAATTAAAATAATTAAATCGGTTGGTTAACTAGTTAACCAAAAAGAAACTAGTTAACCCCCGGATTGTTAACTAGTTAAAAAAAATAAACTGTTTTTCGAGTTAAAAAAATTTTTTAACAAGTTAACCCCGATTAGTTAACTATTAACAACTTGTTTTGTTTTTAAAAAAATTAACCCCCCGGGGGGTTTAAATAGTTTTAAAAACTTGATAACTGTTAACCCCGGGTTTTTTTTAAACCCGTTAACAAAAAATCTCGTTAAAATTTTTATTATATTTTTTTTTTCGTTAACAAAGGGATTATTAAAAAACTGTTTAAAAAGTTATAACAAAAAAGATGTTAACTAGTTATCAGTTTTTAAAAAAAAATGTTACCTAGTTAAAAAAAAAAAAGGGGTTAACTAGTTAAAAATTTTATAACTAAATTATCAACTAAACTTTTTTTTTACCCATTAAACTAAAAAA
>JAVBHU010001072.1:0-11581 GCA_034768395.1 Linum lewisii | reverse complement strand
TTTAAAATTTCCTGCATAATCTCGAATTTTATCATTTCCGGTACGTGGGACCAAAAAATTTTACAATGCAAGCAAAAGTTCCTATTTTTTTCAGGGAAATTATAGAAGGTTTTATAGTTATCTGCTTGCTATCCACTTTTGAGTCCCCAAAACAATTATTCCAATAATTAATACCCGTTTTGGGGCCCCTTTGGGAAGAATATGAAAGCATACGTTTCATGCTTGTTTGGTAATAGCAATGAGATTCCCCACTATCATGCTCAGAAAAAGCTGGATTTCCAGAGAAGTGCCATTCGTTTGATGAGAAAAAAAAAGGAATACGAAAAATTCGAGTGGCTGAAGCTGAAGAAAGCTACTTTCGAAAGTAACAAAAAAGAAAAGAACGACTGGAGTGGGGGGGGTCAGAGTCAAAAAAAAAGAGGATTCCTCACTTCTTTCTCCATTAAAAAAAACCGTGCATGAGTTTCATCTCGCACGGCCCTAAGTGTTTAAAAAAAGAAAGAGGAAAACTCTCTTCTTTTTTTTTTGTTTCCCTTCCTCGGTATGTATAAGACCAAATCCGTTCGAATTTCTAAAAAAGGATTACAAAATCCTTAACTTTTCGAGGAATCCTTCATCGTGGTTGTAAAAGCCCCAATTTTGCTAAATTTTTTTCGACCTCTTGGTTCCGTAGGAAACAAGTCAGCAAGTTGAAAAATTTGAAAACCTTTCTGATTTAAATTCGTTCCCAAATTAGCCATGAAGATCTTTTTTAGGGTGATCCTTTTTGTCGACGGATGCCCTTTACACTCGAGCTTGGGGTTAAAAAAAACCAACTTGGAGATTTACGTGAAAAATTTTTAAGTATTGTAACGTCTTTAGTCCGATTTTTTCTAGGAGCTACCCGTAATAACGAAATTTTGCAATTTTTGGAATCTCATCATAAAGAGATTCGTTGTTCCTGACCCGCTTCCCAAATTTGGGGATTTGAAACAATTTTAAAAAAGCTAGTCTTGGTCCGAGGGGGGGATATTTTCTTTCTCTTCTGATGCCAGGGAAAAGTTTTGAAAAAAATCCAAGCTTCTCAGAGTAGATAGAGAGGTGGAATTTTTAAACGAACCGCCTCCTTCATATACGTAGGGGGGTCCATTGATGGAGGGGGGGGGGGAAAGTTTGAACCCAATTTTTTCCTACAGTGATAAAATAGGCGCAATTAAAAAATTCCCGGGGGTTATACTTTTTTGTGTATTGATGGGGGACCATTCACTATTTTCTTAAAAGCTCGATCTCCCCCCCCGGCGAACCATATACCCCAAAGAAAAAAACCCTTTTGAACCAGAATGAAGAGCTTGGGGCCCCCCACCCTGAGGTAAATTTTTCCCATAGTGCCTCATTAGCCCGTACATCTTTTTGGTTATCCAGTAATAGGTGGGAGCATAAACTGAAACATTCTAGACTACAAAGTTTGTTATTAAATGTTAGCACCGCTTTTAAAAAAAAACATTCCCCCGATTTAGGTTTTAAATACAAAATAAGAGAAATTTTTTAAATAGCCATTCTGTCTTTCCCTGTACCTTCCGGTTTAGGGAATACATGAGTTGAACATATTTTAAAATAAGAAATTGAAAGATTTCTTTGAAATTTTTCGTTTGGAAATTTCCCGAAAAGTAAATAGGTTCTTCTCTCCATGGGAAACAGGGGGGGCCGTTATACTCATTTACAAAAACTTTTTAAAAAGAGATGAAAATAGAACCAAGGTTATTTTTTTAAATCCGGGGTTGATCGATCATCAGAAGAAAAAATTAGGCCCAAAAAAATTTTTTTTTTTTTTTTTTTTTTTTTTTTTTTTTTTTTTTTTTTTTTTTTTTTTTTTTTTTTTTTTTTGGTTTACATTTGGGAAAATAAAAATTTTTCCATCAAAAGAGAAGCAAAGAAAAGGCTTTTAAAAAAAATTTCGTAAAAAATTTCGGGGGAATGAAGTTTTTCATTCTGTAATGCCAGATCAGAATTAGTAACTGCTCCAACCTAAACAAAAATCCCTTTTTGTTTCGAACTTGCTCTTTTTTTTGGAATGGAAAGTTACGGAATCCCCATAACCATAAATGGGGTAAAACCTTTTTTTCTGGTTTTTTTAAACCTTTTTCTTATTCTTAACCCAAGTCCCCAAGAGGCGTAAATGTTTCCATTTTTTATGGTTTCTTTTTTCCTTTTCTTTCCTTTTTGTTTCGGGAAAAATAGCGATCAATTTCGATTTTTCTTTTTCTATCGATTCTTTTCCGATCGGATGTATGGCTCCTGAGTCTATGCGTTATATAGATCCGTTCATGGATTAACGAAAAAAGTGCCAAAGCTCTTTTTTTGCATGGGGTTCTTCCTTTTTTGGCGTATGCCATCCCCACCCCCTTTTGGGCTTTGGCAGATCCACAAAATTCGGAATTAATTTAAAAAAGCCACTTTCGCCCCGGACGTTTTGGGGGGAGGGCCCTAATAACCAACGAATGGCAAGTGTTTTTTCCTTTGGGGTGGACCTATTTCATGGGAACTTGATGAGTCGCCCCGCCTACAGTCTTGCTTTTATCCTATTTTCGGGAGTTACTTCACGAAAATTGCTTGATTTTTAAAACAGATCGGGGGGTTTTGTTTCTGCTTTTTTAAAATTTTTTTTTCACGGCCCGGTAGATTTAAATTTGATAAAGCCAATGATTTTTTTCCGTGTTTCGGGGAAATTCGGTTAACCAGCTGGTAACTAATGTTTTGTTTAAATTGGAGGGGATTTTGCAAATTTTTTTTTCTTCGCAGTACCTCCGGCGTGGACAGGGGGCGTGAAAGGGGTTCTCAAGAATCGTTTTCTTTTTCTAGGGGAATAAAATCATTTTTTTTTGGCTTTTTGACCCCATAAGTAGGGTGGATCTGGGGAAAAAGTTAGGGGGAAAAAAGGGACCTCCCTCCAAAAAGCCGACAACGACTTTGTCGGAATCGGCCTTTTCCCCACGGGGAATTCAAAAAGTATCATGGATGAGTATGGAAAATTTCTGTTTACTATTTTTTTTTGGGGATCCGTTTCCCCCTTTTTCCGCTAGGTTGGAAAATCCTGTATTTTACTATCCATCGATTGAGTCCTTGGGTTTCGGAAAATTAGTGAAAAAAAAAGAAGTGTTCGAATCATTGTATTTGATGGGGGGCCCTGTTCAAAAAAAAAAGCCGAGGCTTTTCGAATTGGGTTTTTTTTGCACGGACAAAAAGTCGGGGGAAAAAACCCTTTCTAAAAAATTTTTTTCAATTTGGACTTAGAATTTTTAATTTCCCCATAGTTCCAATCGAATCTCTTTCGAAAAAAAAAGATATTTTGTTCATGGTAGCCTGCTTAGTCCCCTTAAAAAAAACTTCGTTATTGGGTTAGCCATCACTGTACATTTTTTTCTGCGATTCCAGGGGTACTCAAATGATCAAGTCTTGGATAAGAATCTCAAGCACTAGAAACGCCCTTGTTGAGATCCCTTTTACCCGAAGCTTTTTGGGGTTCCTCGAAAAAGTGTTTATCTCACACCAGGAAATTTTCCTTTAAAACCCTTCCTCCTTTACTAAGACTACAGAATGTTCTTGTAAAAATTTAGGCCAAATACCGGGGGGATATAAGCGTGTTTTTCAAATCCAGGGGGTTTTTTCGTACTCGGGAAAAACTTTACGTAAGGGGCCCAGATTTTGGGTTTTTTTGGGGGTTTTGATAGGGGAAAAAAAAAAAAAAATTTGGACGATAGGTCCCCCCTTACTGCCACTCTACCAAAAAACCGTACATGAGTTTTTTCACCTCATACGGCTCCTCTTTTCAATTCTTTTCGAATTTCTTTGGGTGTTTTTCCCTCGTCGGAAGTCCTCCGCCCCCGAAGGAGAAAACTAGGACAAATTCGTCACGTTTTCATTTTTTAATTGGGGGACTTTTTTTTTTTGATTATTTTAAGGGGAAGATTTTCTTTTTACCAAAATCTGCGGATCCAATTCACGATTTAAAATAAGAACAAGAGATCTTTCTCGATCAATCCCTTTCCCCATTCTTCTAGAATCAGAAATTTTTTTTTCAATTTTGGATTTTTTTTTCCTTCAAAAATCTGGGCTCTTTACTTCTTTTTTTTTTTCCCTTCCGTCATTCCTTAAGTCCCATGGGTTATTTCCTGGGGAAATCTGGCCCATTTTCTATTTTAGCGAAGGGACGAAAGAAAACAGATTGATTTTTTTTGATCAAAAAAGTACATGTGAAATTTCGGTTTTTTTTTCCTCTTTCGTATCCCCCTTCCCATGGTACAGGGGTTTTTTAATCAATTGAGAACCCTTTTTTTCTCTATCTGTTGAATCCCTATTATTACATTCCCAACTCCTTCCCGAACCCCCCCAAGGGGGAAAAACCCCAATTGGATCCCAAATTGGGACGGGTTGTGTGGTTATTTGTGCGGTTATGCATTTTTTGAATAGGAATCCATTTTCTGGGAAAGATCCTGGCTTTCGTGCTTTGGTGGGTCTCGGACCTTTCGATGAACCTAGTTGTGGGTTTTAAGGGGTATCTAATATGATCCCAAACGATTGGTAAAAGCCCCGGTAAGAAACGGAAAAACCGGGAAAAAAATATAGGGGAAAAAAGACGTTTCTTTTTTTTTTTCTATTAGTATTTTGATTGTCTTTGTTGTGATTCCGGCTTTAGCGAGGGGAGGATTGAACCCGTGAGAGAAGCAAGGGGGGAAAAACCCCTTTCAAATATCCAACATTGATTCTGGCAATGCAAAGTAGTTGGACTCCATGTCGATCCGAAGAAACATCCTTTCCATGGAGGTTAAATCTTTGCCTGCTAGGGGGAAGGGATAGTAAAATTCTAAATGCTGTCCCGGTGGATATTTCCATGTATTTTCTTTCTTTACTATTCTATGAAAAATTTATAAAAATGAAATAGTTTAAAAAATGAAATAGTGAGTGGTGAGGTTACCATTATCCTTTTTTGGAGTGACGAATCTTGTATGTTTTTTCCTAAGAAAAAGGAAAGGAATTTGGTCCATTTTTTTTGGGGTCTCGAAGGGTCGTGGGGGAAAAAACATAAGAACTCTTGAAGGAAATGGAAAAAAAGATGTAACTCCAGTTCTTTTAGAAATGGTAAGATCTTTGGCACAAAAAACAATGGGTTGATCCGTATCATCTTGACTTAGCTCTTATTTTTCTATTTTTTTTAAAAAAATACCGAGTTTGGGGCTTCCTTACCCGTATTTTGAATAGAACATGCTGAGCCAAAGCCAATCTTCTTTGGGGGAAAACCGCTTTATTTAGATCGGGGGGAAAAGCATCGCTTTTTGAAAACCATGTGCTATGGCTCGAACCCTTTGTCAATCCCTTTTTCCCATAGGAGCGGGTTTACAATTGAATCCCCAATTTTTTTTTTTTCTTTTGTATCCCGGTAATAGTGTGAAAAAAAAAAGGCCTTGTTCAAGACAAAGAAAAAAGTGGGCCCTTTAGTTTCCGAACCTTTGACTTAGGAAATTTGTCAGTTCTATTTCCGATTTACGATGGGGGGGAAGGGAAAGGGAATTTTTAAAATCAGCGGGTAGAGTGTACCTTGACGTGGGGAAAAATCATCAGTTCGAGCCTGATTATCCTAAACCCAACGTGAGTTTTTCGATTTTGACGGGCCCCCCTGGGGTCGAATGAGAAGAGGCTCGGGCGGGGTGACGTGGTGATGAAATTTGGTGAATATCGTTAGTGAATATAGGTAGGGATAAAAATTATGAATGAATTTATGAATATCGGGTGAGTGAAATCTGGGGAGTCTTGAATGAAAGACAATTCCAAAACAGCTTTTTTTCTACGAAAAGGGGAAAACTAAAAGTAATGAACTAAGAATCTCATGGAGAGGGTTGATCCTGGCTCAGGGGAAAACGCGGCGGCATGCTTAAAACACATGCAAAGTCGGGGGGCGGGAAGTATTTCCAGTGGCGGACGGGTGAGTAACGCGAAGAAATGCCCTTGGGAGGGGAAAAAAAACGCTGGGGGAAACGGCTGCTAATTTCCCCGTGGCTGGGAGCAAAAAAAAGGGGAACCGCCCCCCAAAGGAGGAATCCGGGGGAAGGGGGGGGCTCGCGTCTGATTAGTAGTTGGTGAAGGTAATAGCTTACCAGGCGATGATCGTAGTGGGGCCCAGGGATGATCACCCCCATGGGACTGAGACACGGGGGCCCCGGGGCTCCACGGGAGGCGGAGTGAGGAATTTTTCCCCCAATGGGCGAAAGCCTGACGGAGAATGCCCCGTGGGGTAAAAAGGCCCGCGGGTCGTGAACTTTTTTTTCCCGGAGAAGAAGGAAAGACGGTTTTGGGGAATAAGATCGGCTAACTTGTGCCAGCAGCCGCGGTAATACAGAGGATGCAAGCGTTTCCGGAAATGATTGGGCGGGTTTAAAACGTCTGTAGGTTGGCTTTTTTTGGTCCCCGTCAAATCCCAGGGCTCAACCCTGGACAGGCGGTGGAAATGCTAACTGGGGGTACGGTAGGGGGGAGAGGGAAATTTTTCCCGGTGGAGCGGTGAAATGCGTTTTAGATCGGGAAAAAAAAACACAACGGCGAAAACCACTCTGCTGGGCCCCCCACTGGGGCACTCAGGGGGCGAAAGCTAGGGGAGCGGGGAAAGGGATTAGTACCCAGTAAATTCCTAGCCGTAAAAAGATGGATATGGGCGCTGTGCGCTTTTGCCCCCTGCCAGTGCTTAGCTAAGCGTTTTAAGATCCCCCCTGGGGAGTACGTTCGAAAGAATGAAAAAATCAAAGGAATTGACGGGGGGGGCCCCCCACCCCAAGGGTGGAGCATGTGGTTTAATTCGATGCAAAGCGAAGGAACCCTTACCGGGCCTTGGAATGCCGCGAATCCTCTTGAAAGAGAGGGGTGCCTTCGGGGGAAACCGGGGCACGGGGGGTGCAGGTGTCGTCAGCTCGTGCCGTAAGGTGTTGGGTTTTTTAAGTCCCGCAACGAGCGCAAACCCTGTGTTTAGTTGCCACCGGTTGGGTTTGGAAAAACCCGAGCAGACTGCCGGTGTAAGCCGGGGGGGGGGAAAGGTGGGGGGGGACGTCAAAATTACATGCCCCTTTGCCCTGGGCGCACACGTGCTACAATGGCCGGGACCCAAAAGGGGGTCGCGATCCCCCCGAGGGGGGAGCTAACTCCAAAAAAAAACCCTCCCCCAGTTCGGAAGGCAGGTGCAATCGCCTGCATTTTTAAGTCGGAAATCGCTAGTTTTTCGCCGGTCAGATACGGGGGGTGAATTGTAACCGGGCCTTGTACCCAAACCCCCCCTCCACACTATGGGGGGTGGCCATGCCCGAAGTCGTTACCTTAACCGCAAGGAGGGGGGGTGCCGAAGGGGGGGGGGCTGTGACTGGAGTGAAGTCGTAACAAGGTAGCCGTACGGAAAAGGTGCGGCTGGATCACCCCTTTTCGGGAGAGAATGCTTGTTGGGTATTTTGGTTTGACATTTGTTTTTACACCCAAAAAAATTGGGGGGTTTTACATGTACTATGAGTTAAACTTGTCGACGGAAGTCTTCTTTCGTTTTTCCCCGACGGTGAAGTAAGACCCAAGCCCCTGAGCTTATTATCGTTTTATCCTAGGTCGGAAAAAGTTGATTGGATCCCCTTTAATTAGTCCCCATGTCCCCACGCGGGGTGGGACCCCTAAAAAAAAAAAGAGAGAGATGGGGGGTTTTTTCTCGTTTTGGCATAGCGAGCGGGTACCCGGCGGGGGGACCCGCACGACGGGCTATTAGCTCAGTGGGTAGAGCGCGCCCTGTAATTTGGGCGTCGTTGTGCCTGGGCTGTGAGGGCTCTCATCCACAGGGATAGTTCAATGTGCTCATCAACGCCTGACCCGGGGGGGATGGGGGATCATCCAAGGCACATTAGCATGGCGGTTACTTCTCTGTTCGAACCGGGGTTTTTGAAAACAAACTTCTACTCAGGGGGGTTAGATGGGGCGATTAGGTGAGATCCAACGTTTGATCCAACTTTCTTTTTCACTCGTGGGATCCGGGCGGTCCGGGAGGGACCACCACGGCTCCTCTCTTCTCGAGAAATCTATATATCCCTTATCAGTGTTGGACTGCTTTTCTCTCGGGGCACAGATTTAGGTTCGTCCTCAATGGGAAAAAAATAAAATGGAGCAACCTAAAACGTATCTTCACGACCAAGAACTACGAGATCGCCCCTTTCATTCTGGGGCGACGAGGAGAATCGTACCCCTTCGAGCCTTTTTTTCATACTTTTCCCGGAGGTTGGAGAAAGCTGCAATCAATAGGGTTTTCCCAGCCCTCCCTTCCCGAAAAAAGAACTGTAAATTATTTTTCCTTTCCGCAGGGACCAGGAGATTGGATCTAGCCGTACGAAGAATGCTTGGCTGATAAATAATCACTTCTTGGTTTTTGGACCCCTTCGGTCACTACGAAGGCCCCCGATCCGTGCAATGGGATGTGTCTATTTATTTTATCTCTTGACTCGATGACTCGGAAATGGGAGCAAAGGGTTTTAAAAAAAGGGTCTTAGAGTGTCTAAGGTGGGGGGCCAGGGAGGGTCTCTTAACACCTTCTTTTTTCTTCTCATCGGAGTTTTTTTCAAAATTGCCGTGGTAAGTAAGAAGGGAGGAAGACCCCCACACTTGGAGAGCGCAGTACAACGGAGAGTTGTATGCTGCGTTCGGGGAAGGATGAATCGCTCCCGAAAAGGAAATTATTGATTCTCTCCCAATTGGTTAATTGGGGTTGGACCGTAGGTGCGTTTGATTTACTTTCACGGGCGAGGTCTCTGGTTCAAGTCCAGGATGGCCCAGCTGGGCCAAAGAAAAGAATAGAAGAAGCATCTGACTCCTTCATGCATTGTTCCGTTTGGGGCTCGGGGGGATATAGCTCAGTTGGTAGAGCTCCGCTCTTGCAATTGGTCGTTGCGATTACGGGTTGGATGTCTAATTGTCCAGGTGGTAATGATAGTCTCTTGTACCTGAACCGGTGGCCACTTTTTCTAAGTAGGGGAAGAGGACCGAACATGCCACTGAAGACTCTACTGAGACAAAGAGGGGGTCGTCAAGAACGTAGAGGAAAGGTAGGTTGGGTAGTTGGTTCAGATTAGTATGGATCGTACATGGACGATAGTTGGAGTCAAGCGGCTCTTCCTAGGGTTCCCTCATCGGGTCCCGGGGAAGAGGATCAAGTTGCCCCTTGCGAACAGTTTGGGATGCACTATCCCCCTTCAACCTTTAGCGAAATGCGGCAAAAGGGAAGGACAATCCATGGACCGACCCCCATCGTCTCCCACCCCGTATGAACTACGAGATCACCCCAAGGGAAACGCCTTCGGTATCAGGGGTCGCGGACCGCCCAAATAAAAACCCTGTTCAATAAATAAGTGGAACGCATTAGCTGTCCGCTCTCAGTTGGGCAGTAAAGGGTCGGAGAAGGGCAATTACTCATTCTTAAAAAACCAGTATTCTTAAGACCAAAGAGTGGGGCGGAAAAAGGGGGCGGGGGGGAAGCTCCCCATTCCTGGTTGGTCCTGTAGCTGGATCCTCCGTAACCCAAGAATCCGTAGTTAGAATGGGATTCCAATTCAGCACCTTTTGAGAAGAGTTGCTCTTTGGAGAGCAGTACGATGAAATTTTGTAAAGCTGTGTTTCGGGGGGGGAGTTATTGTCTATCGTTTGGCCTTCTATGGTAGAATCGGGCCGGGGGGGCCCGAGAGGCAGTGGTTTACCCTGTGGGGGGGATGTCAGCGGTTCGAGTCCGCTTATCTCCCAACTCGTGAACTTAGGCCGGTAAAAAAGCTATCGATAGCACCCAATTTTTTCGATTCGTCGATTATGATTTATCATTCATGGGACGTTGATAAGATCCGCCCATTTAGCAGCACCTTTTAGGATGGCATAGCCTTAAAGTAAGGGGGGAGGTTCAAACGAGGAAAGGCTTACGGTGGTACCTAGGCACCCCAGAGACGAGGAAGGGGCCGTAGTAAGCGAGGGAATGCTTCGGGGAGTTGAAAATAAGCGTAGATCCGGAGATTCCCGAATAGGTCAACCTTTCAAACTGCCTGCTGAATCCTGGGCAGGCAAGGAGAAAAACCTGGCGAACTAAAAACATCTTTTAGTAACCAGAGGAAAAGAAACCCAAAAAAAAGCGATTCCCGTAGTAGCGGCGAGCGAAATGGGAAGCCCTAAAACCGTGAAAAACGGGGGTTGTGGGAGAGCAATACAAGCGTCGTGCTGCTAGGCAAAGCAGTGGGTACTGCCCCCTTGATGGGGGAAAGTCCAGTAGCCGAAAGGCATCACTTAGCTTACGCTCTGACCGGAAGTTGCATGGGGGCACGTGGAATCCCGTGTGAATCAGCAAGGGACCCCTTTGCAAGGGCAAAAATACTCCTGGGTGACCGATAGCAAAGTAGTACCGTGAGGGAAGGGTGAAAAAAGAACCCCCGTCGGGGAGTGAAATAGAAACATGAAACCGTAAGTTTCCCAAGCAGTGGGAGGAGCCCGGGGCTCTAAACCGCGTGCCGGGTTGGAAGAATGAGCGGCGACTCATAGGCAGTGGCTTGGTTAAGGTAGACCCACCGGAAAGGCCGTAGCGAAAGCGAGTCTTCATAGGGCAATTGTCACTGCTTATGGACCCGAACCTGGGTGATCTATCCATGACCAGGATGAAGCTTGGTTTAAAAAACTAAGTGGAGGTCCGAACCGGTGATTTTGAAGAATCAGCGGATGAGTTGTGGTTAGGGGTGAAATGCCACTCGACCCAAAAGCTAGTGTTTCTCCCCGAAATGCGTTGAGGCGCAGCGTTGACTGGACATCTAGGGGTTAAAGCACTGTTTCGGTTTCGGGCCCGCGAGGGCGCGGTACCAAATCGAGGCAAACTCTGAATACTAGATATGGACCTCAAAATAAAAGGGGTCAGGTTTAGCCCCGTGAGACGATGGGGGATAAGCTTCATCGTCGAGGGGGGGAAAACAGCCGGGATCACCAAACTAAGGCCCCTAAATGGACCGCTCAGTGATAAAGGAGGTTGGGGGTGCATAGACAGCCAGGGGTTTGCCTAGAAGCAGCCACCCGTCGAGAGGGAGGGGAAAGTCGGCCTTAGTGACCCGACGGTGGGAGTGGAAGGGCCGTCGCTAACGGATAAAAGTTACTAAAAGGGATAACAGGCTGATTTTCCCCCAAGTTTTTCCATCGAGGGGAAAGGGTTTGGGGCACCTCGATTTTCGGTTTCTTCGCCCCCTGGGGTTTGTGTTTTTTCCCAAAAGGGTTGGGTTTTTCCCCCCTTTTAAAGCGGTATTTGGCTGGGCCCAAAAAACCGTTTTTGAGCAGTTCGGTCCAAATCCGGGGTTGGGGGGGGGGTTAGAGCATTGGGGGGCCCTTTCCCCAAAGTAGGGAGAGGACCGGAAAAGGGCCCCGCACCCTTTTTTTTTGGGGTTGGGGTCCCCGGGTTATCGCCCCCGGGGGTTTTAAAGGGGGTACCCAAAAGTGTGGGCGGATAACTACTGAAAGAATCTAAGTGAAAGCCCCCCCCAAAGGGGGGAGTGCTCTCCTTTTCCAAACTTCCCCAGGGCCC
>JAVBHU010001071.1:0-11584 GCA_034768395.1 Linum lewisii | reverse complement strand
CGAACCTTCCCCCCCCCTGAGTAAATTTTGCTCCCTGATCGTCCGAATCGGAGTGTACAGCTCCGGTTTCACCGAACCAAGTTTTTTCAAGTTTTTCCCAAAATTTCGTCGATTTCCGTTCGTTTTCAGCCACCATGTCTTCAAGGTTAGCTGTTGGGTTTTTCATACGAATTTTTTGCCTTTTAAAATTGCTGAATTTCGTTGAGTTTGACTTTGGTTGATTTTTTTTCAGTCTACCTCGATTTGCGTACCTGTTGTTCGTTGTGATTTTTGCGAAATTGTGTGAACCGCGATGTTCTAGTATGCTTCGTGATTATTGTGCTTTGATTTGATGAATTTTGTTTGGGAATAGCTATGCTAACTTGCCGAAATTTTGTACAGTGTTGATTTCTCATACTTGGCAATGGGTTTTTTGTTTGTGTGACATGCTTTTCCCTGCCGTCTGTACTTGCATCGTAATGTGTTTTGATTAGTAGTTGTTGGATTGGCTTATCCCACTCGGTCTCTCCTTTCCCATGTGAAACTGAGATTTTTTAACTAAGTGTGGGGTGAAGCTACTTTTTTCTCATCAGGTTTTCTTTGAGTTTCCCTTTCAAGAAACCTAGGTGAGTTCAAACTACTGGACCGACAGAGAGCGAAGGACAAAGTCCAAACAGGACAGAGCTACATCCACCTCCTCCCTAGCCCCGAAAGCTGTGACAGCAGGGGGACCCTTCCTCGATCCCTCCAGCTCACATTCCCTCCGAGGGCCCTCATCCGTTCATTTCGGCTCTTCCTCCGGCACACCAGGAGACCTAAGACAAGATCAAGGACATTCCACCTGCCAAGGTGGCCATCCTCTCTCTAGATAGCATCAAAATTCATGACCAGGGATGGCACATCAGCATCACCCGCGCCCTCGAGCAAACTGGTTTGCGAGCTTTAACCTCTTCGGCTCAACGTGCCCCTGTCATCCTCCAAGAGTTCTGGAGCTCGTTTGAATGGACCACGTAGAGACCTCATCGCCTCCTAGTGCATCTGCTTCCATCTCAGCAGAGTCCAGTACGAGAAGACCCTTGACGAGTTCACCCTCCTACTCGACCCCCATGCGACCATCTTGGAAGCTTCCCTTGGTTTTGAGGAAATGAGCTCCGTCATCCGGACCCTTATCCGGAGATATGGCGCTTCATCACTGGTGACCCGAGTCCGGTACCAGCCGCACCACTGTCGGTAACATCGCTCACCCTCTCTTCAAGTTCCTTCATTATGTTTGGACTCGTTCTCTGTGTTACTTGCATCAAAGAGGCCGCCACCATGTTTCCTTGGAGGAATTCATCCTCCTCCGGGCCATCGAGGAGTTTGCCCGCCTTCACCCTGGGTGGTGTCTAGCCCGGTTCTTTCATAAGCGCACAACCACCAAGAAATTGCCCACCGCTCTTCCTAGCGGCCCTTTCGTCTCTTGTCTGATTGATACCCTACTTATCCGTGCCAAGTGGGACCTCAGCCTTCCCCACACCAAAGTAGATTACATCGGCGCAGAACTCGCCATTGCACGTGGCCTCGACATGTCAGTCAGTCTCGACGTCTACATGCCCTTCTCTAGTTCAAATTTTTCCGCACCACCAGCTCCTCTCGCTAGTAGATTGCAGCCCTCGGACGCACACGGTGAGAGACTAGTTCGCATGGACCAGTGGCAATCAGACTACTCCTCCGGTTCCATCAATGGCAGAAGGACCGGATTAGAGCACGAGAAGATGGAAGATGCTAGATGGCTCCTCCTGCAGCAGTTCATGACCGAGCAAAACACTCGACACCAAGCAGAGCTGGCCTGGCGGCAGCAAGTGAATGAGCGCTCGGCATTGCCCTACCTCCACCTCCACCTGAGGGACAGTGATCAGGTTCTATCATTTTCTTTCCCTTTCTTTCCCTTTCTTTCCATTTCTTCTTTTCGGGTCTCGTCCCATCTTCTTTCTGTGTGGATCTAGGATACTTGTCCTGGTATCCTTTTGGTTTTTGTTGTTTTTGTTTTTGTAGGATCTTAAGTAGCTACTCCGCTCCGCTCCGTACTCTCTGTGTTCATCCCCCACATCGACCATCTCGTTCTAGGTTCTTCGTACCTCTACTCTAGTTTAGTCCTATGAGGACACCGAACGGTTTAAGTGTGGGGTAGGATTCTAGGATTATGCATAATCTTGACTTGCTTTCTATGATTTTATGGCTTATCTGATTCTCTAGCTTAGAATTGCTCGATTCTTGACGTTTGATGTTAAGCTGGTTTTAAATTTTCATAATGATGCTTAGACTGCTTAACCTAGAACCTGTAACCAACTTGTTTCCATCGATGCTAAATTCCCTGGTCAGAACAGAAAGTTTTATCACGCTTGTAGTATTTCACCTTGAATGCATGAAAATGACCGAATCCGACTAGCGAACCGACTGTGAGCTTTTGATCCATTGCGCATTAACTGCAATTTCAATTCTTTTTGAGTGGTTTTCTCGTACTTTGAATGAGTTAGAATTTGCATGAGACCTATTCGAGAACGCACGATGACACGAGTTCTAGGAGGATAGAGGCACCTAGTGAAGCTACTTATACTAGATAGCCAACCTAACGTTAAATCCATTAGGTGTAAACCCTTGAGCTTGGCCTTTCTTTCGGTTTGTCTATACATTACAGCTAATTCCCATTTTTCATCACCCCGTTGATCCCTTGTGGTTGTAGTTCTAGATTATCTACCGGAAGTCGGTCTGTGGTAACTTTCCTATAGCCATTAAATAGGTGGTCTTAGCTATTATGTCCAAACGTGTAAACCCCTTAGCAACTAAAAGAAAATCGACACAAAGAAAAACATAAGAAAAAGAAGAAAAATTCTAAAAACAAAAAAAAAGTTCAAAAGTTTCAAAGTTCATAGTATAGTTCAATAATGTTCTCCTCCCTACAAATAGAAGAACGAATCAAAAAAAAAATAAATTAATATATATATGTACAAGAAATAGAAGTGCTAGGTTGCTTGAGGGTATCATAGGACGAGTGTACACTATTCCACCCATGTTTGGTTAGACGGTAGGAAACCATAGGTTAGATTGGAGGGAAGTTAGTCAAAAGCTACACCGCACCAAAGCCAATTCCATCATTCATCCCTTCATCCATCTCTTTATAAACCCGTGTAGTGTAGGAATCATTACAGTCCCTTGCAAAAGTCCTCTTAACTAGTTACTCGTGTTGTCAAAGTAGTGGAGATTGTGGTCAAATTGCAAACATATGACATACTTCAGCCGAAAAAAGTGATTGAGAGCAAAAACACGACCCTGAAACACGGAGTGCGAGAGTTCCCTTGTACCAAATAATATCGGGTCAGTTAGGTCAGATTTGTGCATGATTTGTGTTACTACTTGTTTGTGTGCAGTTTTTAGTGAGACCAGGTTGTTTGGTTGACGTGTAAGCATGTTAGGTCACCTATTCTAGAAGTAGCGGTCTAATAATTCATTGTAATTGATTGAACCTTCACTTGATCGATCTCGTCATTTGTGAATTTGAGTGTGTTCTAGTTCAGTTTGTTTCAGGACAAGCAAAGGCTTAAGTGTGGGGTATTTGATGACACTCAATTTTACGTGTTTATCGGCCTCATTGAAGCTATATTTCCTTGCTTGAATTATGACTTTTGGGGTAGTTTAGGGTATTTTTACCAAATTGCTCTAATTTGTACTATTTGGTTACTTTAACTGGTTAAGGGTTCGTTTGACGTGTTTTCTAGTGTTTTTGTAATAGCACAGGTTTTCGCGCCAAATGATGTAGTCACAGTCGTGTCAAAGGTAATGGAACCTTGAAGAATGGCCCGAGATCGTCCCATAAATCATTCAAAGTCAGAAACCAGCACTGCCCTGGTTTTAACTGAAGTTTTTGGCGAAAAAGACCCCAAGTTCTCGTCGAAAAGTCTTGCCCAAACCCGACTGCCTGTCCAGGAGTTTCTCTGAAGAAGTTCTCGACAAAAAGTCCTAAAGTTTTCGCCGAGAACTATTGCCAAATCTGCACAGTTGAAGACAGGATGATCAGCCGAGGTCTACACTGTAGTTTTCGGCAGAAACTATCAAAGTTTTTGCCGAAAAGTCTTCCCTTTTTCGGCTGGGAATTTGAAACCTTATAAATATAAACGGGCGGTCACAAATTAAAAGACACTTATTCCTTGGATTCATTTTCCAGACTTTAAAAAGTTCGAGAGAGAGTTTATAGTTCGAAGAGCCAGGAAGAGATCGTGACGCCATCCCTTTCACCTTGGAGACCGGAGCTAGGAGTGAAGAGTACCGAAGAGCGGAGCTTTGTTAGAGTCGTCGTAATTAGGTTTTGCAGTTCCTATCTGTTCTTCCTTTCTTTGATGAACTCTGTTTCAATCTCGTTTCTTTTGCTATGAACATGAGTAGCTAAACTCGTAGAGCTTAAACTAGATGAACCCTAAGTGACCCGGGGCTTTAAAGCGGTCACGGATCGGCGGTAATTAAATTTAGTTTCAATCAGTTTCTCTTGCATGATTGGTTTGTTATTCGCTGCTTTGTGTTTCTTTTTCTGGTTTGGCCACCTAGTTAAGATTCTAGTTAAGCTGAGGATAGTAGCGAACGTTCGCCTCACTTGAAAACACCAAATCAACCGTTAACCTATTCATTGGAACAATTTCTCTTTGTAGGAACCAGTTAATGTTAATCCGCTATAAAGTAACTCATTAATCACTAGTAATCGCGCCAGTTGTTTTCCGTTGCAGAAGCGAACGCAGGGGGCGGTCAATTAATCTTGGGAGTTAGATAGGATAGAGCAAACGTTCGCCAGTCTTAAACCTAAGGGTCAGGAGTTATGGTGGTGTCTGAGAACTGAATGATTCGGGATTGAAAAACGCTGGTCTTGTGATCGCTAATGTTCTGGTGATCTTAGGGGGATTCGAAATCTAAGCTTTTCTGTCGTCTAGTTAAGTCAACCAATCGTTCAACTATTTTCTGTTTTCATTTCTTTTAGTCTAGAAGTCGTGGAACTCACACCATGCACAACTTGTTTTATTCTGAATAAATTGCCAACATATTTGAGTAGACGATTAGAAGAGACTTGGCTGAAGCAGAAGGCAAAAGGCCTGGCAAGAAATGAAAAATGCAAACGGCACGGCGCCAGGCGCTACAGAGGATCACTTTCGGATGAGCTGCAAAACAGCTTGGGCCTTTTGGGAAATAACAGTTGTTCTGGAAAGCTGGAAGTCCCAGGAACACAGCCCAACAAGCGGCGTTGCATTTGAGAAGAATGAAAGAGGAGCATGTAAGGAAGTGCTCATACACGATCCGAGTACATGCATGCATCCCGCCATCACAAGGATTCCCATCCAGGCTAGGAGTATAGGTTGCCACGACACAAGACCTGGGCCTAAGTCCTTCTAGGCTAGGCACAGAAGGAGGCCTAATCCGAGTCAGATCCTACCGCGCCCAAGACTTGCCTGACGCCATGGATGCTGCCCAGATTTAGGGTTTTGCCCTGGTTGCTGGATTTTCGCTATTTAGTTTTTTTCTTGCATACCAAGACACTATTATCTTTCCTTTCTAGTTTTTCCCTTTCTAGGTTGGGTTGTTAAGGCATTTTAAATGTCCTAATTATTTTTAGATTATTTTATTTCTAGTTAGGAAGTAGCTAATAGGGAGGAGAGCTTGTTCCCTCCTATATAATAAGGCCGCCGGCCACCCTTTTGTACTCACCCTTTGATTAATAAACCCCCTTTGATTCAGAACTTATGTTCTTTTCCCTTCAAGTCTTTACTCGTTGTTGCATTGCTTAAGGTTTGCTTATCACAAGAGCATCCATCTCTTGGCGTGGCGCCCTCACTTGATACTTCTGGGTCCTATCTTCTTTATAGCTAGTGGGTCAAAGTCCTCTTCCATCCGGTTCCATAGGTTCTTCACGAGTGCTAGCAGATCAACTTGTGGTGTTCAAGGGTCGTCTGCTGGTGAGCCCAAGATCGTTGTGTGGGTTTAAACAAATAACTAACAAAGCTAACAAGCTAGGGTAGATCGTATTCCACGGGCCTTCTAATGATTGACTACTCAAATAAGCTAGCAAATTACTTAGGTTTAAGCACTTCGTGCGTGGTGTGAGTTCCACGACTTCTAATTTAAGAAATGCAGAAAAAACTTAAAAATTGAAACTAAGAACAGAATGGAAATTGGTTGATTAAAACAGAGATGACAGACGAACTTAGACTTTGAATCCCCCTTCATTCCCCAGAGCATTGGCAATCAACAGATCAGCGGATTTCGATTCTCATTTAATCAATTCTAAGGCACCACCATAACTCCTTACCCTTAGGTTTAAGACGGCGAACGTTCGCTCTATCCATTCTAGCTACCAAGATTAATTAGTCGCCGGGTACGGTCGCCTCTCGCAATGACTTAACTTAACTGGTGGAATTACTAAGATTTAGGAGTTACTCTTGCAGTGGATTAACCCTAACGGTTCCTACGAAAGGCACGCTCCAATTATAAGGTTAATTGTTCAATTTGGTGTTTTAAAGTAAGGCGAGCGTTCGCTTCTATCCTTAGATTAACAAGAATCTAATCTAGGTGATCAATCCAGACGAGAAAACATGAACAATGAAGAACAAACCAAACATGAAAGAGAAACTGATTGAACTTTGAATCTAATCACCGCCGATCCGTGATCGCTTTAAAGCCCTGGTTCACTTAGGGTTCATCTAGTCTAAGCTCTAAGAGTTTAGCTACTCATGGTTATCACAAAAGAATCAAAAACAAAGAAATAGTTCATCATCAGAGGAAGAACATAAAAGAATCTGAAAAACCTAATTAAGATGACTCTAGCAGACTTCGATCTTCGATAAACTGCAATCCTAGCTCCGAGTCTTCGAGATGGAAGGGATGGCGTCATGATCTCTTTCCGGCTCTTCGGACTCTAAACTCTCTGCTCCAGAACTTGAGAGAATCCTTGGAATTATGATTATGAAAAGTATATGATTATGGGCCGCGGTTAAGTATTTATACTTAACCCTAAATTCAGCCGGATTTTGCCTGATATTTCGCCGAAAATCTTAGTGTAAATGGGAAGCCCACCGGTTGATTTTTTTGTGACTTTCGGTCCAATAGTTCTCGGCGAAAACTTAGTGTTTTCGCCGGAAAACATCCTTGAGTTGACATCAGTGGATTTGTGCATGTATTTTTTCGAAAATGTTGAGGTATTTTCGGCGAAAACTCCTTTGTAAACGGGGGGGCAGGAATTGTTTCGACTTGATTGGCTCTTGGATCGATTTCGGTGCAATTCCTCGAGGTTCCAACGCTTTAGACACGTCCTTGGCCACTTTATTTGACGGCAAAAAACCTGTGCTAACATAAAAACACTAGAAAACCATTAAATAGACTCGAAACGGGCCAAGGTAACACAAATGGCATGAGATAGGGCAATTGATTGAATATTCGTTATTCTACCCTAAAACCATGTCTTAAGCAAGGAAATGTCGCTTAAATGAGGCTGATAATCACGTCAAATCGAGTGTCACCAAAATACCCCACACTTAAGCTTTTGCTTGTCCTCAAGCAAACTGAATAGAAACGCTCATGTTCACAATGATAAGATCGATTAAATTAGAGTTCAATCAAACACAATGAATTATTAGACAGATAGATCCTAGAACAAGAAACCTAACATGCATACAGATCAGCCAAACTACTTGGTCTCACTAATAAACTGCACACGACAAGTAGTAGCAACCAATTATGCACGAATTTGACCTGACCGACCAGACTCTCACACAGGAAATATTTAGTAAATGGGGAACTCTCACTCTCTGTGTTAAGGATGTGTCTCTGCTCTCAATCATTTTCTGTCATAAGTTTGCAATTCGACCACATCTCCACCACTGTGACAACACGAGTATCCGTCAAGAGGACTTCCCTGCTAGGACTGTAACGAATTCTACACTACTTGGGTTTATGATGCGATGGATGATGGGAATGTATGATGATGGCTTTGTGCGGTGTAGCTTTTGACTAACTTTCCTCGAATCTAATCTGTGGCTTCCTACCGTCTAACCAGACATGGGTGGAATAATGAATGCTCGTCCTATGATACCCTCAAGCAACCTAGCACTTTTATTATTTTTTTTTGACACAATTTTTTTCCTGACTTTTGTTTTGACTTCGTTCTTCCATTTGTAGGGAAAAGAACATTTTATTGAACTAAAAACTTGAAACCTTTTTTTTTTACTTTTCTGTTTTTTCTTCTTTTCATTTTTTTCGTAATTTGTTTTTTTCTTCTTCTTTTTTTCTTTTATTTTTTTTTTTTGGCCGATTTTTAATGGCTATAGGCAGGTTCCACAAAACCGACTTCCGGTGGGTCAATCTAAAAAACTAAAACCCAAGGGTTCAACGGGAAATGAAAGAAGGGAAATGGCTGAAGTATTACGAACCAAAGAACAGGCCAAGCTAAGGGTTAAAACCTAAGGGGATTTTTCGTTGGTAGGCTATCGGCTTAGTAGCTAATCTGGGTGCCCCTTCATTTAGAACTATGTCATCGTGTGGTTTGATGGTTCAGAAAATTCTAATCATTCAAGCAAACAAAAACCACTCAAAAAGAATTGAAATTCAATTTTACATGCAAGGGATAAAAACTCACATTGTTTTGTATCGGATTCGTCATTTTCAGCAATAAAGGCTACAAACTAAAGTTGTTTTAAAATTTGTTTGCCCAGGAATTTGCATCGAGAATAAAAGTTGGTTCTCAAGTTTGGGTTAAGCATCTAAGCATCATTATGAAAGTTTGAAAAAACATTTAACACAAAAAAAAAAGAATGGCCATTTAAATGCTAGAAAAGATGGAAGGAAATCACGGGGGCACACAGAAAACACATCAAGGGCAATCAAGTTCATGAAAAGGTCTGTAGCACCTACCCCACATTTAAATCGAACTGTCTCCCTCACAGTACTAATTTAATTTTCGAGTGAAGTAGAAAAACCTGGAGGGGAAGGGTTTGGGCGGGGGGGAAGGGCACGGGTCCTCGGAGGGGAGGGAATCTCCCAAAAAAGGAAGCAAAGGGATCTCCCTACTCCCTACAAAACAAAATAAATGAAAACTAAAAAGGAAACCGGGGAAAGTCCCCCGGACCACACAGAAAAAAGTTGGATCGAAACCCCAAAAGAATAAAAAAAAGGGGAAACACCAAAAAAGGGAAAATACAACTCGATCACTGGGGTCACGCGCCGGGGGGAAAAGGGGGGAAATCGCCGATGAGTTGCCCCCCGCTTGCCTCATACCCCCTATCCGGGTGCTTTATGTTCTGCAAAAATTCCATTCCCTCTTCAGTGGCTTGCGGTGATCCCTACCCCTGCATTTTTCTAAGCTCTCAACATCCGCGGTGTGGTGGGCGCGGGTGAGGTGCCGTATGGATCGGGGGGCCCGGGGGGAGGGGGGGCATACCCTCCTGGGTGTGGAAGGGGTATGGTCATAAACTCGGCCGTACTAGGGGGGACTCCTCAGAATCATGTCTTCCCCAAATCACCTCGCCTTTGGGGGGAGGTTTGCTGACCCGGGGGTGGGTCTACTGGGTCTACTCGACCCCAAATCTCCTCCAACGGGGCTACTCTGCGGCGGGGGTTTCGGGCCATATTGGGCGGGCGGGGGAGTGATAGTGGCCGTGAAGTTTCCCCCCAGGAGGGGGCGGTTTTTCGTCCCCCTCTTTTGGTCTTTGGCAAAAGCGAGCGGCACCCCCCCGGGGTGAAGAGGGGGCTCCCCGGAGGCGGAAGAAGCAGAAGTTCCCCCCCTTTTTATGGTGGGGCCCCTTCCCTTTGCATAAATAGCGATTCGCCAAACCATTGAAAGTACTATGAAGGGAGAAGAGACTTAATGGTTTTTGGCCCGTGGAAAACCCGGGGGAATCCCGTCATAGGGTCCAGAGGGGGGGGCCCCCCCGCGGCTTCGTTTTTCCCCCCAACCCGGGGGATGCCCCCGGATGCTGGGGAATGCCTAAGTGCAAAATCATAATGGAGTAGTCACCCCCCCCAGGAGAAGGAAAGACCCTTTTTGTTGCCCCCCCCTTTTGCTGCCGATCAAAAATGGCCCGAACCCCGGAGACGAGCGGGGAAATCGGAACTAGGGGGTCAGCTTAGGAGGCCGGGCCGGGCCAGGGGTCGTCACTTCCCCGGGGTAATCCTCATTGTGTCGAAAAGAGACCCATGGAAATGGCGAAATTTTCTCCCGGGAAAATGCCGGCTTTTTGGACATCAAAGTTAAAATCGGGGGGCGGCAATTGGGGGATGGTGCCCCACTGGGAAAAATGGGGGAGGGCCCTGGGGGGGGTGTGACGGGATGGGGGTCGGAGCCGAGGCGGGAAGTCTCTGCTTGGTCCCCCCCTCATAAGGGTGTTCCTAAAAAAAAAACAAACCAATTGTAAATAAAAAACCCACCCCAACTTATGAAAAAACCAATTTTACAAAGAAATAGGGAAAAACCATGGGGGGAAACAAACACTTTTAACCCGGGAATCACAAAAAATAAAATCTGTTGGAAAAGCCAGAAAGGAATTTTAAAAAAATCGAGTTTTGAAGTCAAACCCCATTCAAAAAATAACATAAAGAAAATGAACCTAATCATGGCAAGCTATCATAAATGGAGAATGACGGATGAATTACTCAGAAAAAACAAAAATTAACGAGAATAACCTGGAGCCAAAGATAAAAACAGTTCATGGCAAACCGAATTTTGAAAAGTCAAACCCCAAAAGGAATTGACTTAGGTAGCAACACTGACAAAACGATTGAAAATTTAAACAAACACCCCCTAAGTGCTAAAATTCAACAAGTTAACCCAGTTCACTGAAATCTCGGACCAAATCGGGGAAACTGGTAAAACCAAAAGTCAACCCCAACAAATTCACAATAACATGTCAAAAACCGCAATAAAAATTTTTAAATTATTTGAACCCCTGGGTGCTAAAAAGGGAAAGGATTGGGGGGAAACGGGAAAAAAGGGGAAATTTTTTGGGTTTTGGGGGAACAGAGTTGTAAACGCCTTGGTTTTTGGGTTGGATTTATCGGAAAAAGGGGGGGGAAGGGGGGCGGGGGCGGGAGGGGGTGGCGGCGGGGTTTGGTTTTAAAAAAGGGGAAACTTTTTTTGTAAATCAAAAATGAATGAGGAAAAGGGGGAGAACCATTTTTAAATGAAAAAAAAAATTTTTGTTTTCAAACATATTTTCGGGAAAAAGGTGAATTTTTCGCCGAAAAATTAGTTAAAAAATACGCCGGTTTTAAAGGGATTTTTGCCAAAAATTCAATAGGGTTTTCGCCGAAAATTTTGGGTTAAAAAGCTGGAAAATCAGTGGGTTTTAAAAGAAAAATTTTCCGAAAAAATGGGCTTTTCGCCGAAATTTGAATTAGGTTGAAAATTTTTCGCAATCCCCCAAAATTTAGAAAATATTTTAAAAACCCCAAAAAACGGAAAGACCCCAAAACCCCTTCCAATTTCCTATGAAAAAATACCCGAAAAAAAAGAAAACAAACAAAAAGAACTTTTGGGTCCCGAACCCCTAAAAAACTAATTACACAAATAAAAACTGACTCCACCCGGGGTTTCCTCCCA
>JAVBHU010001070.1:0-11600 GCA_034768395.1 Linum lewisii | reverse complement strand
TACTAAATTTTTAAATCATATTTTTTCAATTCTACTAATATTTTAAAAATTTAAATAAATTTATAAAGGATATTTAAATTCTTCCTTAACCCGGTTTATCACTATAATTATGTTGATTACAAATCATAAATTTTTTTTAAATTTACTAAATATTCAAATTAAATAAATTATTTTAATAAAAAGGTTTTAAAAAAATAATAAAAAATTAAAAAAAAACAATAAAAATATAGGATTGAATGTTAAATTTTAAAAATTAGTAAATATTTAATCCAAATTAATTTATTGATCATATTAAAATATTTTTTAAAGTGCATTGTGCTAAAAAAAAAATTTAAAAACTTTGTTAAAAAAAAAAGAATTGGATTTTTCAAGTTAATAAAAAAATTTAAAAAATTAAATGAAAATTTGAAAAATTTTAAAAAAAATTTGGGGGGGGATTAGAGGGGGAGAGACCCCCATTAAAAAAAATAATTTTTTTTACTATCAAACAATTAACAAAAAATAAAAAAAATTTTAATTTGATAGAAGCCTCAATTAGTAGAATTAATTTGGTCCATTTTTAAAACCCTTTTATATATTTGGGGATAAAGAAAATTTAAAATATGAAATATTTTTAATTTATCTTTTTTGGGGCAATATATAGATAAAAAATAATTCAAAATAATTTTTTCAAGATAATATAGAATAAAATATGTACAGTGGCAAGAATGTGAATAGCAATTTTGTATATATTGTAAAAAAAATACATTTGTATATAATGATAAAAAAATAACGAATTAAAATGTGTGGCAAACCAATATATAAAAAATCCTTTTTTAATTTCCTAAAAAGGGAAAAAATTTTTTTTTATCTAATTTCAGTGAATTATTAAATTTAAAAACTCCAGGAAAAAAATTTTAGGGGAATTATTTTGCCCTTTTTTTGTGGGGTGGGTGGTTAATTTGGGGGTTTTTTAATTTAAATTTTGGGGAAATGAAAAAAAAAAGAATAAAAAAAAATTTTATTGGTAATCCCCCACTTTGGAAAGAAGAAAAAAAAGGGGGGGTTTTTTAAAGCATATATTATTATTTTAATAAATTTTTTTATTTTCTATTTTCGGGAAACAACATATTGAGTTTTAAGTTTCAGCTTGACAATTTTCTTTTTTTTTAATCATTTTTTTACCGTTAGCTGACGAAGTTAGTTATTTTAAAAAAATTTTAGTTTCATCCTATTGACATTTTTTCATTCCCCTCACTTTCATATCCCGATTTTAAATTTCTAACTAGTTTTTAACAAATTTTGTCCAAAAGGGGAATACTCCCCCCTTATACGCGATGGATTTATGGGAGATTAGAGCTAGGGGTGCAGTACCGTATGACGAGGGGAAATAAGAATTTACCATTTTCGATCTGCCTTTTTTTTCCAAACTACATTCTTCTACAACACCAAACTCTTTCCAGTCCAAATTGGATCTTTTCTTCCCTCCCTTCCAACCCCTCCAAAATTGTTTACATAGTTTGGTTAAGTTTTTTAAACCTCATGACCTTTAAATTTTTCACAAACTTTTTCACTGTTTATTTACCTCATATGGAAAAACCCGAATCGTCTTTTCCCGGGTTTTTTTTCACATTCAAATTTTTTTATTTGGGAATTAAATATCCTATTTTCAAACTTTTTGAATAATTTTATTCTAAAATTTTAAAAATATTGGAAACCCGAAGTTAATTAACTCGCTTCAATTGCCCCTCCACAAACAAAATTGGTGGAAACTGCGATTTACCGCTAAACTAAACTCAAAGTTTTTTTGTCTCAAACTATAGATAAGAAAGTACTGATAAAAAAAAAAAATTATGCTATCGGGCTCCGATCCGGCCCAACCTTTTAAAGGTTGGGACCATCCAAATAAAAATCATAACCCCCAAATAAACCCGAACCCTGCTTTGCCCTCACCCTTTCCGTTAACTGTAAATAAAAATTAATTTTAACAGTTACGCCGTTAACTACGGGGAACGTTTTATAAATTTTAAATTTTTAAAAGTAACGCCGTAAAAAATGGGGAATAGTTAACCCGTAACTAAAGGGGTTAAATATTAACTATAAATAACTTTTAAAAAACTAACGTCTTAAATTTCGGATCCGGGTCGGGGGCAACTGTTTAAAAGATAAAAAAAAAATAATATTAGATAAATCTTAATTGATCAAACGATCCAAAATAAATTGGGTCCAAATCCAACCCTTTGGGTCCGGATTCCTCCCTAATTGCTTTTTCTTCCCAAAATCAATGATAAAAATGTTAAATAAATTTAAAACTCAAAAGTCAATAACCATTTACCCTTTTGAAGTTCAACCGCATTTCAATTTTATTACAAAAAACCCAACATAGACTATTTTGCCATTTTGATATATCTCTCACACGAAAATTATACTAAAACATAAAAAATCCTAAACATTTAGCCATCTTACCATTTTGATTATTTTTGGGTGGGGGGAGGCCCCACAATTTTAAGAAGCACACAAGAAAAAAAACAACCCTTTTTATTATCTTTTCCTAAACTCAACCACTTTGTCCTTTTCTCGTTGTCAATTGCATTTTGGGAAACAAAACAAAAGCATTTTTCTTCTTCTTTCATTTTGCTGTGTTTAACTCCTCTCCCTTTTGAATTTTCTCTTCTTTTGGAAGGAGAAGCATGCACGAACCTGTAACAAGGGGCTCAAAATCCCCGGGATCTACTTCCCCTCTACTTTCCTCGTGCGATCAGCACAGGGGTGCTGGGATTTTACTAGCTTGCTTAGGGGAAATTTCTGATCTTTGAGGGAATGTGAAGACTGAAGAGTTGATTCTTTAAATAGGGGTAAAACAGAATAAATAAAAAGGGAAAAAACCTTTCCCCCCTCTATTTTGTCAACTAACAAAGCCCCCTATATATAAAATTTCTTTTTCCCCCTCCCCTTTCACTCTTTGCTTTTGGGTCCTTCGGTTTCACTTTCGATATCGGGGGTAGGGACAAAAAGTGGCTTGGGGTAAATTGAGGGGGTCATAAATAGGTAAAAAACAAGGGTTTTTTAAAACACATATTTTTTGTTCTCGATTTTTCTGTTAATTATAATATTTATGTTTCAACCCAAAAACGGTTAACAACTATTATGGGTACCAAAAGCGCATCAAAACGATTGAGTGAAGGGAATAATAAACCAACGGGAAAGTGGTCGAAAAAAAGGGGGAAAAAGAGCAAAATTTTAGTATAGGGTGTTATTTGTTAATTGGCGAAGTAAGGGGGCAAAATACTTTTTTCAGCCGCACATTCTTAGCAACAAAAAGGTTTTTTTTTTTTCTTAAAAATTGAACCCCGCCCGGGATTTTTAAAAAAAAAGAAGGGGGTTTATGCACGGATGAAAGGATCCCCATAATTTTTTCCCCCAGTGGGAGAAAATAGAAAGAAAATGATTTTTTTCCCCCCATGCTTGATATGAAAAATAAATAAACTAAGAGCGTACGTTTTCTTTTAAAAACCCATTTAATAAAAACCTTGTTTCACCCCAACTGGGTGGAAAAAGTTGAAAATCTCGACAGAACGGGGAAAAAAGGACAGCAGCCCCCCGACGAACTTCCCCACCCCAAAAAAAAACCTTTTGGGAGGGAATGATCACCTGAAAATAATTTGATTTAGGGGAGAATAAAATGGGATTTGGGGGGGTTTGGGAAAATTGGTAATTCCAATTTTAAACCCAATTTTAGGTTTAATTTTCCCAATTTTTTATTTAAATGGTATCCATCGGGGGAAAACCCAAAAAAAAATTGAAAAACCCCCATCAAATATTTGATTGGGCCTTAATGGTTTCCCCCATTTTTGGGAAAAAATTTAAAGGGTGAAAAAATTTGAAAAAGGGGACCAAAAAATTTTTAAGGTTGATTTTATAAAAAAAAAAAAGTCTGACATTATTTTTTTTACTTTAAAAATTCCTTTAAAAAAAAATGGAATTTGGGTTTTTCTAATCCTAATTTTTAAATTGGGGGGTTGAAAAACCCAGAAAAAAAACCCTACAAAGCCAATTAAAAAAACAAGGAGGAAGGAAAAACCCCTTTTTAAAAACAAAATTTTTTAATTTGGCTGTCCTTCCCCGGGGTTCGGTTTTTTGGGCGGAACCCACCTTTTCCCCTTATAAATTTAGTTTGGACTTGTTTTTAATTTTCCCTTTTCCCCCAACAAACAAAACAAAATGGTTTTCCATGGGGTTTTCCCTTTATTTACCCCTGGGTACACATCAATTCAATCATTTTTTTTTCCAAAGGGGGCCCCCCTTTTCCCCATTTCTTTTCCGTTTTCCCCTTTTTTATTTTTTTTAAACCCCCAATCCCGTTAATTTCAATTTTTTTAATTTCAAAAATTTTTTTTGGTTTTCCCCTGTTTGGGTAATTTTCCCAATTTTTGTCAATTGTTTTTTTATTTTATTTAAAATTTTTAGCTGATTAGAATTTTAGGGTTTCCCCTCTGGTTGGCCCAACCCTTTATTTTTTGAGGGGGGGTTTTAAATTGGAATTTTTACCCTTGACAATTTTATCAATTTGTGTTTTGTTTAAAAAATTTGTATGGTTTAATCAAGAAAAAAAAATACCCTCCCCGAAAAAAAAATTTTCCCCGTTACTTGAATGTTTTGAAGTAAAAGGAATGATACCTAATATAAAATTTTATTAAAAATAAAAAGGTTTCTTCCCCTTTTTAAATTTAAATTATTTTTTTGCAAAATCCTCTTCGTTTAAAAAATAAACTATGTATTGGTTTTGTATTTTTTGGAAAATTTTATTTTTGGTTTTTTTCACCCCTTTTTTGGGTTTTTTGGGAGGGATTTTCATGGGAAATTTAAAGTAGGGGGGCCAAATTTAACCCCCCCTTTATGAAAATATCATTTTTTATATGCCGCCCCCCAATGTTACTGGGTATCTGCATATGGCCATGCCATCTTTGTCACTCTCGAGGTTGTTATAATGAACTTAAATGCTTGACCACTCGTTTCATAAGTGTTCATATGAATTCACGCATGTTTCTATAGTTACTTCATATTCTTTGGATGTCATAGCTGATACTGCATAAGGAAAATTATTTTTTCTAATGATTGTGCATATTCTTCTTTACTAGGCTTTAGTTTGTGCTTCAATGTCTTTGTATTTTCTTAACTAGGATATCATGGTGAATACCATCGAATGAAGGGAAGACCAACATTGTGGATTCCTGGGTCAGATCATGCTGGGATTGCAAATCAGGTTTGATCTTCTTACTAATATCATTCCTCTAAGTCCGCATTGCACTAGCTGTGTATTGGAAATTTCCTTATCCTGGATTAGATATTCACCTTTCCTTTCATTTGTTTCAGTTGTTCTTTTAAAGTTTATCCTATTCAACATCAATTCCATTATGACTATTTATCGTTTATCAATGTAAATGACATTTTTTAAGTGCACATGATGGTGTGTATAGATTTTTATAATATAGTCAGTGTTTAGATAAAATAATTCTGGCTCGTGTTTGAAATTGATGAGCATTTTCACAGCTGGTTGGTAGAGAAAATGCTTCAAAGTGAAGGACTGACAAGGTGAACTAAACGGAAGAGATAAATTTACAGAGCGTGTATGGAGTGGAAAGAAAAGTAAATTTCCTATCTCATGCTACATATGTAATGATTCTTTACAAAAGATATCTGACCATATCTCCTTGTTCTACTTTATAGTACATTCTTGGTTTCCTTGATTGTTTCCATGGTGCTTGATGTTCATTTATCTTTTATATGTCAGGCATGGTACAAGAATCACAAATCAAATCAAAAGACTGGGAGCTTCCTGCGATTGGACCAGAGAGCACTTTACCCTTGACGAGCAGCTAAGTCGTAAGACAGTTGCACTGTAATCATCAAATTTTATGATTGTACATAAGTATATTGTATATACACATGTACAATTTTCTAACGTATGGGTGTCTCTAACCTTCAATTTAAAGGGAGCTGTGGTAGAGGCTTTTATCAAGCTTCATGACAAAGGTTTAATCTATCAAGGTAGGAGAAGCACAATTTCAATTTTTATGTAGCATTTGCTTGTAAAGAACATGATGTGTGAATTATCTTTTATTGGTCTTTGGTTGATCTCATTTTCCAGGAAAATTAACCTAGCTTTATGTTAAAGATTGTTGTTAGTGCTGAACACACTAGTTAAAATAAAACCAGTTGTGTCTTTAGAATGTTAGCTTCTGTTTCTTTTATGCATTCTGTGAAAATGTCAGTTTAAGAACAAGCTAATTTCTTATCGGCAAAAAATATTTCTTGGTCCCACATGTAGAACTGGTCATGATCATTTGGTTGGTTTATTGTTATTAGATTCTTATTCTTCCATCTGAACATTGTATGGAAGAGGAGAGATCCATGCCTTTCAAAGTAGAGTGTTCTTCTTAGTACTTAGTAGGCTCTTTATGTGTCTTTTTGTAACAATGATAATTCTTTTTGTGTTTATAGTAATTGTAATTGAAATTGTTTTCTCATTGTTTCAGGTTCTTACATGGTAAACTGGTCCCCAATCTACAGACTGCAGTTTCAGACTTGGTAAGTTCATATGGGTTCTATGATGCCAGAAAGTAAAACTATCCTCGTCTTTTTTTACTCGAAACGTTCTTTTTTTCTGTGATCAGGAAGTTGAATATTCTGAAGAACCCGCACTCTGTATTACATCAAATATCGTGTTGCTGGAGGTACAAGGTAGCTTGGACTTATTCAGATATTTTCCTCTTCTTCGATACGTTATTTACGTTGCAGTTGGTTGGAAGAAGTAGCTTTCAGGAGTGTTTCCTCATGATTGATGATCCTTATTGTCCTTTTTTATAAATCCATACCGAGTAAATACATGCTAAATGGGTGGTGTCGAATTTATAGTTTTTTGTTTTCTATCCTCAAGTTTTCAGTTCTGAATCTTTTCTTGTCTTAAAACATAATAGAGGATGGGCAGCCTTTGTGTTGTGTTCTTTTTTCTACAAAGGTGTGTAAGTAGGAGACTGCGAGTCTAGTAATACCATTAAGCTTTTATATGTGATGAAAACATGGGATTCTCTATCTAGACGGTTTAATGTGCTTGGAAGGGGATGATTTGGAAATCTCATGTGATTCGAGAATGGGGTCATTTTCCCCGTTGGAGTGTGCTGACTATATCTGTTATGTTGGAACTATGAAGCACTTATATGCACTAATATGATGTATTGACCATTTTAGTGTTCCTTTATTTGAAGTCTAGATAGACAGGTGATTGTATCAATTAATACATTTTGGTTCAACCGTCAACTGGCTGGATTGATTAAGATTGACTTTGAGGCCAAACAAAGAGAAATATTTTGATGGATATTTAAGATTGACTATAAAGAAAAATAAAGATATGTGGTAGATATATGAACATTAGACATTTATTTTTCAGAAAATTTGGAAAAGCGCAAGTGTAAATTTTGTGTGTAAATCTTGCATATTTTAAACTTGGTTACTAGTTTCAGTGCTCTACATGTCCATATTTCCTTCATCGGTACTGGATGAAATTCAGCCAGCAGTGTTTACTGTGTTTTGCAATAAATCTTTGGTGGAATCTGGTCCATCTTTGACCAAGCAGTTTTTGTTTGTACACCTGAAGTATTGACATGATCTTATTTTGATGTATGGATCCTTTTCTTTGTAGAGTGACTTTTTAACGATAGCAACAACTCGGCCAGAAACTTTATTTGGTGATGTCGCCATTGCAGTGAATCCAAAAGTGAGTAATTGAAAAATTATATATACTGTTCAAGTCCAAATATTGTGGATTCACATGCATGTGGTAATGTGTATGTAAAATGACAGTAAAGCACTTTTGAATGTGTCATCTAGCTTTGTAAATAATGAACGACTTGCTAGAATTATGATTGTTTACTGGTCACCATAAACTTCTGCTCAGAATGTCTATATTGTTTTTTTTATATACATGTGTTCATATAATTGATGATCCTCAAAAATTTCCCATGACATTTACGAAAATATGCTTCACTTCCATTAGTTTGCAGAAGTTGTGCTAAATGTTTTGGTGTTTTGTATAATTTGCAGGACGATCGCTATTCTAAATACATTGGGAAAATGGCGATTGTACCTATGACATATGGCCGCCATGTGCCTATCATTGCTGACAAGGTGATTGCATCTCCATAAAGTCTTGAAATATTTTATCAAAACAATGATTATTTGCTTCCTAAGACTTTATGGAGATGCTTTTTTGTGTCTTAAAAGATTCTATTGAGGATAAAAGTAACATAGTTCCTTGACAGTCTTTAAACCTGCGGCTTGAATTAGAAATCTGAGTTCATTTTCAGTACTAACATACAGTATTTTCTTTTGATTTCATGAAGTTGGAGAAAATACCTTATGATCTACTCCTCAAGTCTCTTACTATCTTCCTCAGTTGTTCAATGATATGCAGTTTTATATTTGATTGGCTTGACATGGTATTTGTAGGCTGGTTCAACTGAACTATATGCGAAAGTTAGTTTGGCATTTGATGAGAAAATTTAGAGTAGAGGTCTTCCTTTGCTGAGGCTATTCAGATGTGAAACGTTGGTTTTGTACAATGTTAATGGCAGCGTGTTCTAGGATTTATTCCCTTCCTTCTTTAAGTAAAAGTGCCAAACTTTAGGGTTTTTATCAATGTATTATTGAGAATGGAACAAGAGAACTCATTATATAGAGTTCTATACAAGACCTACCTTAAATAGGTTACCTAGAAGATGGGTAACTGCTAAAAAAGAACAGTAAACAAGGAAAGGAAAAATACTAATAACTATCTATTAAACTCAGCCGTATCTCTACACTCCCCCTCAAGCTTGGTGTAGATGTTGTAGAGACCAAGCTTGGACTTGAACCTCTCTAGCACCTCTTTAGAGGTTGATTTTGTCAGATATCAGCTGTTTGCAGTGCTGATGGCACGTACATTACATCAACCACTCCACTTTGAGCCTTCTCGGAGATAAAACTTTCTGTCAATCTCCACATGTTTTGTCCTGTCATGATGGACAGGATTCTTAACAATACTGATTGCAGACTGACTATCACTCTTTAGAGTAATAGAATCTTTGTTCTCAACCTTCAGTTCTCCTAGGAGACGCTTAAGCCATATCCCTTCACAATTCTGAGAGCCACTGCTCGATACTCAGCTTCAGCACTACTTCGAGCAACCACAGGCTGCTTCTTGCTACGCCATGTGACGAGATTTCCGTACACGTATGTACAGTAACCACTGGTAGACTTCTTATCAGTGAGTTCACCTGCCTAACTTGCATCAGTGTATACCTCAATACCTCTTGCATCATTCTTGCGAAACTGAAGTCCGAGTCCTGGAGATCCCTTCAGATATCGTAGAATACGATAGACAGCCTCCAAATGATCTTCATTGGACTTTGCATATTTCTGACTCAAATTCCCACAACATATGCGATATCAGGACTTGTATGGGATAGATAAATGAGCTTCCCCAAAAAGTCTCTGATATCTCCCCTTTTCTACTAATGCTGGTTTGTTTCTCTGTTCCACCATTATTCTGTTTTCCCTCGATGTGTCTACAGGTCTTACACCCCAACATCACAATTTCATTCAGAAGGTCAAGGACATATTTTCTCTGGGGAAAAAAATCAAACAGCCCTTTGATCGAGCTATTTCCATACAAGGAAGTACTTTAGGTACCCAAGATCCTTGATTTCAAATTCAGTAGCTAACCTCTTCTTTTAAATTTTTGATCTCGGTGTAGTCATCACCCCTAATGATATATCTCAACGTAGACAATAAGAACCGACATCCTTCCACTCATTCCATGTTTAACGAACAAAGTGTGGTCTGTTTGACACTGGACATATCCTCCAGACTTCACAGCACTACTGAATCGCTCAAACCACGCCGTGGTGATTGTTTTAGACCATACAAGGCCTTCTGTAGTTTACACACAACTCCAGATTTTTTGGATCCATTCCCGCTGGAACTTTCATATATACTTTTCAGAATGATCTCCATTTAGAAAAGCATTCTTCAATCTAGTTGGTGAAGGGGCCAATCCAAATTCACAGCAAGTGACAAGAGTACACGAACAGTGCTCAACTTTGCAACGGGTGCGAAGGTTTCTTCATAGTCAATCCCATAGGATTGAGTGAAGCCCCTTGCCACCAATCTTGCCTTGAACCTCTCAATACTTCGTCGGCTTTATAAATTGATACTGAAGATCCATTTACAATCCCCCAGTCTTTTTTCCCGGAGGCAACATCACCAAACTCCATGTGTTATTTTCTCCAGCGCTTGAATTTCGTCCCTAACTGCTTCCCCCCATTAGGATTTTTCAAGGCCCGTGGTGTTGTCGGGAACCTTCATTATCCCGTGTGTTATAAAGGTTTATAATAGGGTTCAATCTGTCGTAATCACAACTTGCTAAAGGGAGTTTTTTGCATCACGAATCCCTTTCTATAAGAAATTTGGGAGGTCCGATCCCCCTTTCATTTTTCTCAACGGGATAAACCCCTTTCTTTTTCCTCAAAGGAGCAAAATTCAATTGCCCTGCGATTAAGTTAGATATGGAGCGGTTTGGGTTCGAGAGAGTTAGAATGTCAAGGGGGTTTAGTGCAAAAATTTTTGGAATGTTTTGGAGTAGGTTTTTCCCTGGATGATTTGTTCTTTTGAGATTTGAAATGTAAATATGTGGAATGGTAGGAATCCCATGTTTTCGGCCCCGGGTCCCCAATAAAAAATGGGATCCTTTCATTTCACGTACAGGTCCCCCCCTGAAGCGAGGGGGGAGTAAAAAGGTTTGTTCAAAGAAGTCACACCCAGGTGTGATACCCCCTTTTAAAACGTGGAAATAACCTTGTAGCCCTTTTATGGCTGAATAGCCACCAAAAATTTTAATGCCCGGGGTTAGTTTTGAACGTTGGTGAGATATGGTGTAAAAAAAACAGTACAGCAAAAACCCTTGGGGGAAGATGCTGAAAACGAGTGAATATGGGGATAACTTAAAGCGGATCTGTGGGGGGGTGTTGTACTTAAAGTTCGACTCGGCAGCGATTAAAAAGATAAGTGGCTGTGAGCAATGCTTCCCCCCTAAATATTGGGGGAAATTAGTCCCAAAAAAAGGCCCCTTGAACCCAGCAATGGATTTTTTTTGAAAACCGTTTGCTTGGGTGTCAAATGAATGTAAAATGATGCCATGAGAGAAGGAAGTACCAAGAGCGAATTGAGAAATGCGGATTGTTGTTCGGAGGCCCTTAATTTGGTTTGAAACGAGTTTCAAATGTATAGAAGTTTTGAAAACCAGGTTGTATCAGATTTTCCTCTGAGGAAAGTCCATGTCAGGTGTATGTTCTAAATATTGTAAAAAAACCCCCTAGTTCCATTAAATGATGCCCTCAGGGGCCCCCCATAATCATTTGTATGAGGGAAAAGGGGGGGTATAGGGTATAGGAAACGGAGAGTAGATTGAGGTGTATGTTTTGATATGACTATTACAATTAGCCCAAAAAGTGTTTTATTTCTGAAAAAATGGGGAACAAACGTTGAAGAAGCTAAAACTAGAATGACCCAAAGGGGATAATGCATAA
>JAVBHU010001069.1:0-11650 GCA_034768395.1 Linum lewisii | reverse complement strand
AGGGCTCAGCATTGGGTTATGCTATTATGAATTACAAGTTTTATATAAAAGTTTTACGAGTTTTATTTAAGTTTATTTTCAAGGTCCTTGGCCAAGACATTTCATTGAATTATGGTAATTAAGCGTAGCGCCTTCGTTTGGTTTTTATGATTGCCGCTGTCTTAGAGGGTAATTTGGTAATTTCCCTTATTTTAAAAGAGAGGGTGTTACAAGTTGGTATCAGAGCCGTCTTCCTCTACTGTTTGGCTTACCAAGTGGTACTGGAAGTCGGTCAGGTTTTCAAGGATTTAAGGTTTTGAAATCAAGTCTTGACTTTAAAAGAATTTTCAGTATTTAAGGTCTCAAGTCCACTCCACCGAATCAAGGCTCCCTACTCAGGTCTCCTAAGAGTAAGTACGTTTATATTATGTTATGGTTAAAGGACTTGTTTTGTTACTAATAGAAGGTACAGATGATGTAGCGGTATTGGAAACCGTCCCCTGAAAATTGTCTGTCTTCCGAAGGTACGCTCATAGTTGTTCAGTTTTCGTAAAAGTCCGTTAATTACGACTCTAGCTCGTGGTTGCATCGGGGGAATCTACCCATGCAAAGTAGTTGCAATGACTGTTCATTCTCTGTTATAGACCCAAGTAGGACAGATAAAATTTTTCCTGGGTTAGGTGAAAGGATAGTCGGAAAACTCGGAAAGTAATTTTTGACTTACCAAGCGACGTCCTTTTGCAACTAAGAAACCTTCATCCTGGATTTTCTTCCATCCAGGATGTGGATCGTTGTTTCCCGCATTTGCAAATATGAATCGTAGACATTTCTTGGTTACGAGAGCGTGGAATGGGGTATTCTTTTTCAACCTCTGCTCTGTTGTTCGGAGAATTTCAGTACCGTCTATTTACAGAGACGAACCCTAGCTCCTAGCCTTTGACTTGGTTGGCCATCTCTCTTATCCTTGTGTGCCGACATAAGAGTGTGGGTAGTGTCACAATTATTGTGACCACTTTCTTGGCGAGATGGGTGACCATAAAAGATCAAATTTTGAAGGTTTGATCCACCATCATCATTTCTCTCTTCCATCCTTCCTCCATTGGCTAAAGAAAACTCTCACCAAATTCGAGAATGAGCTATCCAGAGGATTACAATGAGCCGAGTGTGGCATTTATAATCTTTTCCCTACTCCTCATTTGTATGCTAATTTACGGCATCGTGAAGCTGACGTTAGAAGCAGTCGAGGAAGCTGAGGCACGACATCATCTCGAACTCACAAGCAAGAGCCGATGCGATGAGTAGACCGTTTAGTTTTGTGGAATCTTTGTGGAAATTCATGTTTGAGTTATGTTCTTGCGGTTCGAGTTGGTTCAAATAAATAAAGGTGAAAGAGAAAGGACTTATTATTATTGTTAATAAGTACGGGATACATGATTAGAAGTACATCGGCGACTTAGGCCGTATTCTTAGGATTCTCTGACAGATCCACTAGTTCAATCGGACGCTCTCGCTTCTTCCCCTTCTCAGCCTCCATGATTTGGTTGGCCGCTTCTTTCAAACCCTCCTTAACCCGCTTCTTTCCGCAGCAGATCTTGACCGTCCCTGTTTGGTCTGGTTTTCCCCGGATGGCAAACACTGTCTGCGTGACATGAGCCATGTTAAGCGGAAAACATCTGCCTATTTTTGGTACAGAAAGAAAAGGTTTTCCAAACTGGTCAAACACGGTACACCACCCTCCCTTAAAAACAAAAGCAAAGTTCTGTTCCATAAGCTGGCTCACGCTTACGAAACTACCAATGATACCGGGCATCAGCAGTACGTTCGGAATAATCAAGGGACCCAACCTGACGGAACCCTTTCCCTTTGACTTTACCATGGAACCTCTTCCAAAGGAAACAATTTGGTTAAAGTTACGGTCAAGGGAAACGAAACAGGTTTCTTTTGGAGTCATGTGGTTTGGACAGCTACTATCGAGCGCCCACTCCATTTTAATTGAATCACAAAAGGGACAAAAGTCGGTTAAGAAAGGATTACCGGGAGGAGCGGGCGGAATCTCGATGGTGGGAAAAAGGGCGAGGGCTGGAGTCTCTCTTGTATTTTTCTTTCCTCCATCTTTCGTAAGTACTTACGAAATTTCTTCGGAGTATGTTGCGGTGACACTCGGAGCCGAGTTCCATTCGGGTTAAATACGCGAGTAAGGACCTGTAGATCTTCGACACGTGGCCCATGCTTTCGGCGGATGACACAGGAACGGCAATAAATCGTTGGCACAACTTTTGAGGCACCGCTAGAGTCCGAGTCGGTGTGTCGTGTCACTCTTCCGGCGGATGGCACGTGAACGGTTGGAATTTTTTTCACCGAATTGGCGCAACTTTTGAGGCACCGCTAAACGCGTAGATCGGTGATGTCGTATCACTCTATTCTTCTTTTGACTTTCGAGTCTGAACGACGGCTTCTTGTTCAAGCTGACCGAAAATTTTTGCTTATAAAATAGTACCCTTTCTCTCAGTCATTATCCAACAACAAAAATGGCGGGTCCCGATGAAGTAGAAACCTTATGCGGGATTAATTTCATCCTACTGATAGCTATTTTCCTACTCGTAGCTATCACATTCATTCTGAAAATATTCGAGCAATTAGAGCGACGGAGGCGTCAAGAAGATCCTCCGGAAGGAATAGTTCGGCAAAGGCAAATAGAATTTCCACCTCGCATGCCTTAGTATTTCCTCAAATTCATGATTGTATCCTTATTCTCTCTCTTGTGGTTTTTGCCTGGAACGTAAGAATGTATTGTCTCCGATGGTGCATACGTTCTGTAATCACTGGCTAGTTGGTGAGAATTATGTTTCTCAGAATCCCCGCGGGTGACAAGTAAATCAGGAGATATTGATGGATTGTAACGTTAAGAAGAATTGTTGTTGAAAGAGAAATTTGGATTTGCATTAATAACCCGTCATTATTAAATTTCCAATTACACGTGGATTACACAAGTGTGCTCTATGGGCTCCTATAACTAACACTGGGTGCTTAGCTCTGGTGAACGGAATTCTGTGCACCCGCCTTTTGTAGTGCTGTAGGGTCACCCCTTCTGGTGTGTATTGGACATTCCAGATCCGTAGCAGGTACTGTCTGAATCTTGCAGTGTTCCTTAGCACGATGGAAATTGGGATTTGTAGATCCTGCAGTGGTTCCCGTATATCTCTGGGGGAATCTGGGTAGAAATCCCTGAGCTTGCCCAGTGCCGCTAGATGTGTCTTTACGAACTGCAGTCTGTGCATCCTCGCAACCTTCGATTGCAGATCTTCTGGGAGACGAGAGAGAATCTCCATGTAGAGAGAGAGTGTGGAGTTGCTTCAGAATTTACTTAAGGATAGATTTCGGGGACGAAATCTTTATAAGGAGGGGAGAGTTGTAACATCCCAAATTTAGGGAATTAAAATTTTTAAAATTAATAAGGTAAATCCTTATCAGCGGAAATTTGATCGTAGATTCACGATTAAATTAATCGAGGTTAAGGGATAATTCGATTGGTCGTTGATAGAATCGAGTTTGGGATCAACCAAGCGGACCGAGTTAACTATTAGCCGGGTGATTCTGATTAATGAGTAAACCATAGCCCAACTGGTTGAGGAATCAAACCAGTGACCCGGAGGTCACGAGTTCGAATCCCGGCTTCAGCGTTTTTTTTTATTTTCAAAACCCGCCAACGTCGAAGCGACGTCATTTCACGTCTTCCTTTTGAACAGACCGCCGGCGAGCTCTGTTTTGCCCCAACGCCGCCCTGCAGTTTTCGGCGATGCCTCCAAGGGCCAGGGGGCGCGTTTCTAAGTCATTTCCATGTGGGAGCCCCCATTAACTCCGAAATCGAGAAACACAGCGATTCCCCAATAGTCGAGCAAGAAAAGACGAGAAAGAGGTGGGCACGCCCATTCACTCCGGCCGAACTTTTCAAAAGTTTAAAGGATCGATTTAACAAAATTATCTTGTGTCGGCCATTAATTTTGGCACGGTTCGATTTGTGGAGGCTATATAAAGCCTTACACCGTGTTGGAATGAACCAACAATCCCCAGAACTCAAATCCCCCTTTTGTCCGACGAGACTCCGACGAGCTAAGTGTTGGAGCTATTTAGGATGAATCGAACCGATTGGTTGGTACCAATCGATTCGTCTCAAACTCACGATCATTTCCCTCTTTCAATTTCAAGTTTGGATCCCTGGTTGAGGAGAATCGAAGGAAAAACCAATCGGTGGAAATTAGGGTTCATACGATTGGAAAATATGCCAATTTGGTCCTAGCCCGACTGTAAGTTGCAAATCGGTCATCCCTTCCTTTCATCGGTATTTTTGCCCAGTAGTTTTTCCCGTGTGACAATTCAGTCACTTAACTTCCAGTCTTTGACAGTTTGGCCCAAATTAACTTTTCAGTTAGTACAAATTGGTCCGGAGGTTACGAACGTCCGTTAAACTCCTTTTTCCGTACGATTCAAGTCCCAGAACCGATCGACAGATCATCCGACTCAGTTTATAGGTGGGTTGGTTAAAGGGGGTAAAATCTTGTCATTTCTAGTTATTTTTATGTCATGCCTTGTTGGTTGTATTTACGAATTTATTTAAAATCAGTCCTTAGTTATCCTGTGCTTGGTTGTGTATGACTGCCATGGTGAATTGTCGTTGTTGATTGTCGTGATGTGGGATTACTGAATGATTCGGATTGTGTTGGAATTATGGGATGATGAGATGATGTGGACAGATTGATTAGTAATCTGAATTGTATACGAATATGAATATAGAACTGGAAGGAGCCCACACTACCCCACCCGAGATACTGGTTGTGATTGAGTCCGATTCACTGGGGTGAATCCCTTGGCTGGGTTGCCAAGGTTGGTTGATTTCTCCTTCGTGGAAGGATCCTATATGGATGCGTCGGAATGTATTCTCCTTCGTGGAAGGATCCCTAGTGGATGCGTCTGGTTGATGTGATGGCCGGCGGTGGTGGTGTGGATGACTCCTTGGCGCCTAATAACTCACCTAGAGAACTTGAACATGGAGGTTGCGTGTTGTTTGTGATTGTGACTTGGATGATGTCTATGAAGTGAATATGTGATATGTACGACTAACGGTTGTTTGTTGACTGTCCAGAACTATTATGTGACACAGATTTCTCTTTTTACACGGTTTATAAAGTTATGATACCTAAGGTTTGAGGGATTTAAGTAGTCCCAGTGACTCCCCTACTTACCTGGAAATTAAGACGTAAAGTCTTCGTTTTGACAACAAGGTGTCGTTTCTACGGAAAGATCCATCTTTCCGGAACTGTCGATTGATGCCGATTTGGAATCATGGGTTTGCTTAGTTAAATTCTTGAATATCGTTTATTCTATTTTTAACGGAATTCTCATGATAAAGGACTGACCCGAGCCACCCACCAGTTTTGCAGAGAATGCTTAGACGGTAGCTTGAGCCTTGAGGAGCTGATTCGGTATGTGGAGTGGTGCCTACAGTAAAGTAAGACCTTGACTTGAGACGAATGTTTTTACGTATTCCTCGAGACTTGTTTTCAGTTATTTTGGCTCAAGTATTTAGGGCTCAGCATTGGGTTATGCTATTATGAATTACAAGTTTTATATAAAGTTTTACGAGTTTTATTTAAGTTTATTTTCAAGGTCCTTGGCCAAGACATTTCATTGAATTATGGTAATTAAGCGTAGCGCCTTCGTTTGGTTTTTATGATTGCGCTGTCTTAGAGGGTAATTTGGTAATTTCCCTTATTTTAAAAGAGAGGGTGTTACAGGCGAGGGAACCATCTGACCTTGGTTTCGATGGCGGCGTGGAGAAAATCAGAGAGGAAATAGGGGGTGGACGACGAAGCTCTAGGATCAATGGAGGCGGTTGGAGGCGACTCAGAAACGAGAGACATCGACTCCATGTCCTCCTTGCGTCGATTTTTTAGTCTAAACCGACCGGTCAAAACCGCCCGAAATGGGTCGACCGGCTTTGACGGTTTTACAGGTCAACCCACTTTATGGGATTAATTGAACCGACATGTATTTAAAGGATGACAGTTAGAACGGATAACCGTAATCGTAACCACTTTTGCTACGACATGCACAGTTATTGTAGCCAACTATTATTTGAATCCATGCGGCTATCCCAAAATCTGCAACTAGTCCAAATTTAATGGTACAACTCCAAAATTGTAGTCCAAATTTATTGTAGCCAAATGTTATTTGCACTTAGTAGCAAAATCAACACAACGTGAAACTCAGCAGCAAAATCAACAATAATGTTCAAACTATTTGTTTAGGGCATTACATTTTTAGGGGTTTTGTGCTTTTTCATTAAAATATAACAATACAATAATGTTCTCAACCATCAAGTGGTAAAATGTAACCATAATAACTTTAACCTAAATCATAAATTCTAGAATTTAAGTGTACGGTTAAAACTGGTTTGTGTCGGTTAACCAAATAATTAACCGCAATAACCGTTTACCCGATTCTAGCCAAAACCATGCACCGGAACTGATACAGCTACCGGTTTTCGGCTAACCGGTAACCATAGTTGACCGATTCGAGTTTGGTCAACCCGGATTAACCGAAAACTGATTGCCACCCTTACTAATAACTAGTTAACATGATTTTATTATTGATAACTAGTTAACAAGTTTTTTTGCGGATAACTAGTTAATGAATTACCATGGTTAGTTAACTAATTTTTTTGTTAACAAGTTATCCAACTAGTTATATTGTTTTTAACTAGTTAACATCATGATTTAGATAACTAGTTAATAACGGACAATTAGTTATCAAAATTAGTTAACTTATTGAGTTAACAAGTTAATATTTATTTGATAACTAGTTATCCAAACTAGTTAACTAGTTATACGAACTAGTTTACCCGTTTATATAGTTCAAATGTTATTCCAACAATGTCAACAACATAGTGAGTGACATAGCAAGTTAATAATTACTAAACAATTCCTACCTTTTTTTTTTTTTTTTTTACAAAGAAGAATTCATTTTATACATCAACTAAGGGGAAACACCTTACAATACATTAAAATTGATCAAATTTGCAAGCCAATTGTAAGGGAGGACTCTGCTCCTTGCTGCTTTCGCCACTGAGTCGGCTATTGAGTTTACCGTCTGGGAATGAAAGCTAAGGATATGTGATCATGTGCTAGAAGAATCTCCTTCATTAAAATGAGCCACGCATAACATTCTCACGGCCAAGATGAGCGGTCTTTCCTCAGAGCATCCACCAAAACCAAGCAGTCTGACTTGACTCGACAGTGGTAACTGGACATTTATGCGGTCCTCAAAGCCTCCAAAAGGGCTTTTGCTTCGGCCACTAGTGCGGACGAACACTCAAGGAGTCCCGCTCTCCCATCGTTCACCTGTCCATGGGTGTTTGTAATGACAACCCCATAACCCGCCTTACCCGAAGAAGGGTGAAATGAACCATCACAGAAAATATCTAGATGGGTAACTCCAAGTGGCGGTGGACTAGGTATCGATCGGGGTGGTGAGGGGTTCCTCGTAAGGGGGCATAGGGGGAGCTCCCACCCCGGATTAAGTCCCAGTCTACTACTAATTTTTCCATGCATATCTTCACCGTTTCGTACCTAGGAGTGATATTACGGAAGATGTTCTCATTCCTCGCCTTCCTATGCTCCACAATAACGCGATGACTCTATTGGTAAATGTCCACAATGAGTTCTTACAGTTCCGAAAGAGCCAAGCGAAAAAATTCTCCTCGACTGTAGGGGTAACTGTTGAGGGGAAAAGAATCCTCCAAGCTTCAGCCGCGACTTTGCAGTTGAAAAGACAGTGTGCGGTATTCTCCTCGCAATCAGGGCATTCCGAGCATAAAGGGGACGAAGCGCATCTTCTATAAGCAAGGTTGCTCTTGGTCGCAAGGGCGTTCCGTATCATCCTCCAAATAAAAAAAGTCAGCTTGGGCGGGACCGGGATACTCCATAACCACTTCCACATCTCAGGTGTCCACCTTCCTGTAGAGATCCATGTTGATCCTTGAAGCCTCTCCTATGAATATGATAGGCCGATTTGACTGAGAACCTTCCCAATTTATCGTGGTGTCAGATCATTTGTCTTCCTCATTTGCTGGTCCAATGGGTATCCTCATGATCTCCTGAGCCTCGACCGTGTTGCAGGCTGACTACACTTTATCGGCGTTCCACGACCCCCGTCTTCCGTGAACCACTCATTCACATATGTTTCCCTAGGGCGGTTAGAGGTGGTAGTGAAACAGGGAGGTTGGGAATCCAAGGGTCGATCTCATTCCTAATAGAGGTGCCATTGATAAGATTCTTCCTCGCCCTTGTCTTAAGATACTTCTGTAATCACAGAGGCTAGACCAAATCCAAGAAGGAAAGCTCCTTTAGAAGCACGAAGGAAAGTCGTGTCGTTGAAGTAAAGTCCTTTTAACAATCTCGCCCAGAGTTGGTTTCCTTCCTTGAGCAGTCTCCATCTTGCTTTGCTAACAGTGCCAGATTGAAAGAGTGAAAGTCTTTGAACCCCAAACCTCCTTCACTTTTTGGCTTCGTGAGGATAGACCCGTTAGCCCAATGTATAGTCTTCTTGGTCGTCGACCCTCCCAGAAGAAAGCCCTTAGTCTGGAGTTCATCTTGTTAGTTAAGATCTTTGGAAGTAGGAAACACGACATTATGTATGTTGGTATGCTTTGATACACTGCCTTGAGAAGGGTCTCCTTTCCCCGTGTGACAAGCATTGACTTTTCCATGAATCTCCTAAAGCCTCTATTATGTCCAAAAGGAACTTAAAGAACTCTTTCTTCGGGCCTCCCCACCCCGACGGGACTCCCAATATTTCCCAAAGTTTGAATTGCGGAGAACCCAACCCCTTGGTAATGATGTCCTGTAAGGATTGAGGAGTATGTCGGGAGAACATGATTGCCGATTTATGGTTATTGATTGTTTGTCCTGTGATCTTAGCATAGGACTCCATCATTTCTGAATGTGCATAGCTTTTGAGACTGATGCATCTCCAAATAGGATTCATCGGCAAAGAGTACATGTGTCAGTGTAGGGCATCTCCTATTTAGTCGAAGGCCTTTCAGTACCTCGCGAGACTCCTTTCTCAATTAGGAAGGAGAGAGTGTTCGTGAGGATGATGAAGAGGAAGGGGGATAATGGGTCTCCTTGTCTAATGCCTCTCGAGGGTTTGAAACGGGTCTGTAGGGCTTCCGTTGACCATGACCGAGAAATTCACAGTTCTGATGCACTCACTTATCCACTTGCACCATGTCGAGCTAAATCCATTGCTTGTAGAATGCTTTCCAGTCCTAATTCTACCGTTTATTGAAACCAGAAATCAATCACTTAGCTTAACATGTGACAAATTAGTCACGTAACTTTACCCTATGACAAATCAGTCACTAAGTTAACTAATTATTTTGGGCTATCATTGTAACAAATAAGAGTTACAAACTTTTCTGTTAGTTGGATAAAAACGAGTACCAAACTATGAACTATATTTGAATTATTGATAGATCACATCTTCTTGATAGATCACATCTTCTCCAACATAACCTTATTATTTGAATTATTAATAAAAGATTTTTTGTGTTTCATTTCAATTATGTCATTGATTATTGATAGATCACATCTTCTTTGAATTTTTTCACCACCTCTATTTGTCTTCGAAGAAAGGAAAAAAAAATAAAAGATATAAAGATAACTTCACATTTTAAAGAGAAACACATGACCCAAACTTTGTAAGGAGACTTACGACATCATCGTCGGATTGGCCACTTAATCATTGCTCGTTTGCTTTTTCTCAATGCCCCTTTCCATGAGCTACAAGCTTTCCCTATCCTGGAATGGGGACACTATTGAGTCTTGAGTGCGTTCGGTAAGATGACCGAATTCCTTGTACGTCATCTCAATCCTACCCCAAAAAGTATGACCGTCTGGTCAACCCCTATGTCTCCATCGCAAGAAATTTTGCAATAAGCACGATACAATGATCGGTCTTCATCAACGGACCAATGAACTCCTCTTTTGTTCATGACGAATGTGGTAGGTCCACTTTTTCATATGCATATTTATGATCGTTTATAGTCGTTATTTCGATCCTTATACATTTATGGTCATTACGATTTTTAAAAATATTTATATCTATCAAGTAATCGTCAAATAATCGTTCTGTGGGTCGAAATTTACTTAAAATCTTATAGAAGAACAATTAAAGATTGATAAATAATTATGATAATGTGCCTTTTCCATTTGTTTTATCAGTGGGGTCCCTTATTATTTTATTCATTTTGTGGTAGGGTCCACTTTTGCATATGCATATAGTCAATAGGCATATTCTTTGTTATTTAGTCATCCAATTTTTAGCAAGTTGCTATTTTGCCTATTGGGTTAGAGGATGATTTTAGGTACTAAATTGCCATTTTGCATTTTTGGCAATAGGGCTGAAGACAGCCTAATAACTAGTTAACATGATTGTATTATTGATAACTAGTTAACAAGTTTTTTGCTGATAACTAGTTAATGAATTACCATGATTAGTTAACTAAATTTTTTGTTAACAAGTTATCCAACTAGTTATATTATTTTTAATTAGTTAACATCATGATTTAGATAACTAGTTAATAACGGACAATTAGTTATCAAAATTAGTTAACTAGTTAACTTATTGAGTTAACTAGTTAATATTTTTTAGTTGATAACTAGTTATCCAAACTAGTTAACTAGTTATACGGACTAATTAACTAGTTATACAAACTAATTAACTAGTTAACCAATTAATATAGTTCAAATGTTATTCCAACAATGCCAACAATATAGTGACTAATAGTAACTTAATAATTACTAAACAATTCCTACCATTTATTGAAACTAGAAATCAATCACTTAGCTTAACATGTGACAAATCAGTCACGTAACTTTACCCTATGACAAATCAGTCACTAAGTTAACTAATTATTTTGGACTATCATTGTAACAAATAAGGAGTTACAAAATTTTCTGTTAGTTGGACGAAAATCGAGTACCAAACTGTGAACTAGAAATTTGAAGGATTAAAACTTTAAATTATCATCTTCTCACAATTTCCAGGAGCAATTCAGTGAAGGTTTTGCCGAGCATGGAGTTTGTCCGGAGCCACGACGGTGACAATCACCTCCTAATTACTCTAATCACATTAATACTAGCACTCATCAACTTCAAGGTCAAGCGCCCCATTACCCTCCACAATGTCTTCTCCATCAATGGTAGCTCTCTCCCCCAAAAGGGAAACCCCGGAAAAGAACACCATTTGGGGCTCGATCTTGCATTTTGACTTGAATCTGGGTCTGGCTCTGCTTCCTAGCTGGAAACCTGTCAGTGTACACCTCCCGAAAAAGGCTCGCTCCCCATCACTCGGCCCCCTCCAACCAAATCATCGGAGGAGCAAAAGGGTCGAGATCGAAAAGGGAAAAAATGAAAGCTTCAACCAAATCGTCAAAGGAGGAACAAGGTCACTACTTGGACTCCCCTGTCGTTGCCCTGTACAAAGATTCAGTGGCTCAAATCAAAACATGAATAAAAAAACTGGTGTTTTCTTCTTGAAGGTTTTAAGTTTAATTTGTGCCTAAGAACATGGGTAAAAGGCGACAAGGGGTTGCAGCCAAGTTGTGGTGGGA
>JAVBHU010001068.1:0-11655 GCA_034768395.1 Linum lewisii | reverse complement strand
AAAAATGGTTCGGGAGCAGGCATAGTACTAAAAAGTCCAGAAGGAGCTATCCATGAGGTCGCCCTGCGCTTCGCGTCGCCTAGAACCAACAACGCTGCCGAATATGGGGCGATGGAGGCAGGACTCAGGATTGCAGAAGTATGGGGGTCAAATATGTGAAATTTTTTTCCGATTCAGCAGTGGTGGTCAACCAGTTAAATGGGGAGTTCGAAATTAAAGAGGAGTCATTAATGCCATACTTCGATGAGATAAAGCTAGCCCTGCAGATTTTACTAGAGTAGACATCTTGCAAATCGCCCGGGAAGAGAATTGCCACGCTGACGCGCTATCAAAGCTAGCCACGGCGGTTGATTTTGAAGAAACAAGAATGGTGACGGTGGAGAAGGAAGTAAAGCTAAAACACATGCTTCCAGATTGACGGGTCTCAGGAGGATGAAGGCACACAAGACGATTGGCGCACTCCAATTATTAGGTTCCTAAAAGATGGAACAGTCCCGGAGGATCAGGCGATGGCTACAAAAGCAAGGAGGCGAGCCGGCAGATGCACCTTATAGGCGACGATCTGTACAGAAAGTCCGCCGCAGTTCTTATTTAAGATGCCTCGGACCAGTGGACGCTGATTATAGCCTCCGGGAAGTACACCTAGGAGTCTGTGGGACACACTTAGGCTCTAAAAGTCTGGAGAAGAATCTATTATACCAAGGTTATTACTGGCCGACGATGCGACGAGAGGCGACGGAGTTGGTTAAAAAATGTCACAAGTGTCAAGAATATGCCGATTTTCATAGATTGCCTTTCACCGCTTTGCAGGCGATTGTCAGCCCGTGGCCTTTCGCTCAGTGGGGAATGGATATTTTGGGACCTTTTCCTGAAGCCCCTGGGAAGCGGAAGTACTTGATTGTAGCCATAGACTATTTTACAAAATGGATTGAGGCTGAGGCGACGGCCAGCATCACTGCCAAGCAAATTGAGAAGTTCACATTCAAACATATCATCTCACGATTCAGCATTCCTCACAGCATTATATGTGACCATGCACCCAATTTGATTGCCAGAGCTTTCAAGCGTACTGCCAAGAATACAAAATCCTCTACGATTCGCCTCGGTCGCTTACCCACAAGCCAACGGGCAAGCTGAAGCAGCAAACAAACTTATATTGCGGGGATTAAAGCGACGGATCGAAGGCAAAAAAGGCACGTGGGTGGAGGAGCTCGATCATGTACTGTGGGCACATAGAACGATTTACAAAACGTCAACAGGCGAGTCGCCTTACACATTGACCTATGGATCAGAGGCGGTCCTTCCGTGGAAATAACAATACCTTCCGTCCGTTTGGATAGCTACAACCCATATGAAAATGAGCAAAACCTTGTCCATAGTCTCGATATGGTGGAAGAGAAGCGCGAGGTCGCCCAGATGAGGTTAATAGCGGAAAAGGAGATGCTAGCCAGCGATACAACAAAAAGTTAAGGCCACATCACATCAAATTGGTGATCTGTACTACGAAAGATCTTTAGGCCATCAGAGGGAGCCGCGAAGCTTGATCCTGGATGGGAAGGACCATTTCAAATCAGAAAGGTCATAGGAGCAAACACTTTCAAGCTAGCCAGGCTGGAGGGAAAACAAAGATCCCCCGGACCTGGAATGCGATGCACCTCCGCAAGTACCATGAGTAGTCGCCTAGAAGCATGTATGGTTTTTCATTTCCCTAATTAATGAAAGAAAAGCGTTCGATAGCTATATCGCTGGATGACTTATTTTATCATTTATATCTCACCATCGCCATCGATATCACCTAAAACTTACGAGTTAAGAAGTCGCTTAATCGCCACAAAATTCCCGTACGACATGGATTCATCTCGCCTACGAGGCCTAAGTTTCAAATTTCGCTAAGGCCTAAAGGTAACGACATCGCCTAAATGGCATTATAAGAAGGCAAAACATCGCTCATTAGCAATCACCAATCGCTAAGGCAAAAACTAAGGTGCCGCCTATGACGGCTGCAAACAATCGCGCTAAGCCTTTCAAAACAATCGCTTACGAGCCTACCTTATAAGATAAGGACAAAATAAAGGGCGCTTACCAGATCGCGGGCAGTTTGTCTTACAAGTACAAAAAAAAAACAAAAAAAAAGAGAGAAAAGTCATCATTTATTTTTTCCTTGCCCCGAGCTTTGCCCATGATCGCCTTGGGAGGATGCCAGCTCTTTTCAAACGCTTTTTCCCCTCTGCCACCATCTGCCTTCGCCTTCGCGGCTGCCTCAGCTTTAACCCGGCCCTTCTGGCTTTCTCAGTCGCTATATACTCCTGGTCCGCCGCCTGAACTTCCTTCATCACGCTGATGTACTCAGGATCGACGTCAGTATTGGGATCGGGCACACCATTCAGCAAGCGATTCACAGCCCTGAAAGACGCCATGAGAAATTCGCGTCGAACGAAAGGAGGGGAAGGCCCAACAACGGCGACGAATTTCTGACGAACGGCGGTCATGATCACAGGATGGACCTTCGGATCAGCGACACAGCAGTCATATACTGTCGAGAGCTGAGGGCCTCGGTCTCCTCCTTGATTTTCAAGTGCGATCCCTCTCCGCTGTCATTGTTTCAGCTAGCTTCTTCGCCTTATCCTCTCCCCCAGTCGCTTGGTTCCGCGCAGCGAGGGCAGTGTCTCTCTCCTTTGTCAGAGCTTGAATCTGCTTCTGAAGGACATTTTGATCCTGGAGCTTCTTGGCGGACGAGGAGGCAGCTTCTTTTGCCTCAGACAGGCTTTTCTCTAAGATAGTAATAGAGGCCCGGCTGGTCGACAAATATTGAGTCAGGCGTTCCACGGAAGAGGAGGCCTCGCTTAGTTTCTGCTCAAGCTGAGAGTGAGCCTCAGTCAGGCGACTAAGCTCGTTCCTGGTAGCTTGATGATCAGACTGAAAGAAATAAAACAAAAATGTAAAAAAAAAACGATCACAGCGAAGACAGAGAAGAAACGAAGCATCATCATCATCACTAGTGAAGTGTTTTGCTTACTTCTTCGTTGTCCAGACGACGCTGAAGAGCTGCGTGATCGTCGCGAAGCTCACGAGCCTTGCGCATCAACAAGTCACGTGACTTGTCAGCGATGCTTAGTGCCAGCAACATCTGGATAAATGATAAAGCCATACATGTTGGAAGGCGACGATCGGTTGAATCTTCAAAAATCAAAGACAAGACATGAAAGAAAGAGGAGAGTCGATTAAGGTAAATACCTCGTGATGCTTCACATACACGTTCCCCATCGCAGGATGAAAGTCGCCAACCTTCACATCATCCAGACCTTTTAGAACTCCAGAAGTCAGCTCCTCTGCGATTATCCGGGCCACGTCAGCTGAAAGCTGTGATCGCTGGGGGTAGACAACCGGAAAATAGCCTTCTGTTTCTCGTACTCGGCGCCAGGAAGTCTGTCAGGACGCGATGGATAAAGCGCGGCGACCCTCCTCGTCGTTGTGAGGCGACAGGGGCGAGTCGTCCTGAATAAAACTTATGAACTCCCGCTCCGCAGTCTCTTTTCCGGGCGTCGAGGGGAGACTCGGGAGTAGCATCTTGGTGCTCCACAGTAATAGGCTCAGCAGTAGAAGGCTCCGGGGGCTCGTTAAGGATAGTCGTCGGTGGTGGTACTATTGGCTCGACAAGGACGTCCTCCTCAGAACGATTGGGTCTGACATTCCGGCGGAGGAAGGTTTGCGTCGCTTGGAGGTCTTCGGCACAGGCGACGATTTCTTTTCCGCGAGAGCGGCGGGCTCCTCGCTTTTTTCCTTTCCCAGGAGAAGGTGGGGGAAGCTCAACTGCGGGAGGAGGCTCACGCTGTGGTTGAGTTGTAGATATAGATCCACGAGCTGACGTGCTGATTAGCACGTTGGAAATGTCCGTCATTCCTGCAAAAGGGAAGAAGCCAAGGTCAGAATAAAAAAAATGGTGACACGGCGCAAGACTAGCAAAAAGCGAGGGAGAATAACCCCTCTACCTCCGGGCAGCGTCGCCAGGACTTGTTTTAGGACGAGAGGGTCATTCAAGTTGAAGTTTTCCCTGTTGATAAGCGACAGGAGCTGTCGCTCGAGCGCAGTGATTGAGCGACCACTCGGGAAATTATTTGCGTCGCCTTGTGACCAGTAAGGCGGAAGGGCCGTCGCCCAGGTATCTTCGGGCGAGGGTTTGAAATAAAAAAAGCATGGTACCATGTGGGGTGCGGCTTCACTGTTCTCCGCATCCCCACATCTCTATACGCACCTCGCTTTACAAAACTGAGGCCGTTGGTGTTATGTTTAGCACTATACAAAAGGAAAAAAGGCGAAGGGTAGGAGTAATCTTCTCACGTTGGCAGGAAATCTCGAAGCTGGCTATGACAGACCACGAGGTTGCGGTATAGGCGCCAAGAGAGCTTTTAGGTTTTGAAGCAATGATACAACAAAAGGAGAGGGGGGAAGGCGCAGGCCATTGGTAAAACTTTCTGACCACACTCCGTGCCAGCCTTCAGGCAATTCCCAATGGTCGATAAATAGGAAGGAGCAGCAAAATCCCAGTGGGTTGGAAGAGAAAGCTTAGGAAGGAAAGAGCAGATGGTAGTGGCAGAAAGGTAAGGAAAGTAGCCTGGCCCAATAACGTAACGGTCTCGTCCGATGCCGTCATACCACATATCTTTCCAAGCTAGAACGGTATAGCCTTGGTTGGAAATAGGGGCTGACATGTCTACAGACCAAGAGCGAAAGCCAGGGATAAAGCCAAATTGATGCATGCCCCATTCTCGGGCTCTGAAGGATTGGGGGAATTCTGGGAGTCGTCAAGTGACGAATTGGAGGCAGTTTTTTCTGAATCAGTAGAGAAGCCATGGAGGCCCTAATATACAGAAGACTCTACTAGAGGAAGAAAGCTAGAAAGGCGTAAAGAAGAAAAGGAGGTGAGAGGAAAAAGATTCAAGCAAGGAGTGGAGACTTACCGGGGCAACTGAGGAGATACTCAAGATCATCGGACATCTGGAGGGGAGAGAAAGGCTGAAGGAGGTAAGGAAAAAGCAGGGGAAGCGTGGATTATCAAAAGGGAGGCAGGAAGCAAAGAAGGGAGTTGGATGATAGAAAGGAGAGGAGAGATCGGAAGTAGGAGCGGGTGTCTTATAAAGGAATAGCGGAGGCGTTTGAGTGACTTACATCGAAAGAGAAACGTCGCGGTAGTTGAAAAGATGAGGAGAGTTGCTGGCATTGGGAAAAGGGAAAGCGTCCGAGAGACGCAAGACAGGAAGGAAGACGATTGGGCAGACGGGACGTGGCAAAGAATATAAAAAGGGGGCTACCTCGTAGGCAACGATGGAGTTAGGGGGCTAGTGCGAAGGGAAAAGACCGGAAAGCCCATCGCAACGGCGAAAGTAGGGTTCCTCAGGAACGCGGTAGGCGACGGAATAAGAATAGTCCGCCTGTGTGCTTGGCGATAAGACACACAGGCGGACTAGGGGGCTCATGATGGGCCACCCTGGGTCGAGTCGGCCCGGTAGGCGAAGCGATCCACCTAAAAAGTGGGGTCAACGCCTCAGGCGAGGGTTGACCGTGTGGAAAGTCTCGAAAGGTGCTATGCAGAGTGGGCCAGACACGGCCCCAAGGAGCAGTCAACGCCTCAGGCGAGGGTTGACTAGCTAGGAGATCTATGGATCGCTTGAGGGTGGGCCCAAGCGAGGCCCAGGGAAAGCCCTAAGCGGCGTCACGCTTATCATCTGGAAAAACCCTAGAAGGACACGTGGAGCAATCCTGAGGATTTCGTCCTCACCAAGCGACGGTCTGGATTTGACGACACGTGGCATGATTTGCTGGACGCCGTACCGTTGCCTAACGCCTTGGCAGGCTTGCCAGGCTAATAAATACGAAGAGAGGGTACAAACAGCGGGACACGACCAAATTCTGGGAGCAATCCCTAGGTACACTCTATTACATCATCATCCATTTCATACCTCATCCTCTGTTCTGATTATCACCCCCACATCTCTTATTGCGAGGCGATTCGGAGTCACTCAGGCGACTGGGTCGGCTCCCTCATTGTTCCAGGCGACAAGAGCGAACACCGGCCGACGGCAGAGGTTTGTTTGTTGTTGGGGAGTCACTTTCACTCTACATAGTTGGGTCACCAAGAGTATTCTCTATAACATTTTAGTCACCTAACTTTCAATTGTAACGTTGTAGTCACCTAAATTTAGTTAATGTAATGTAGCAATGTTTTGATCCCATTTTTTCATATTTTTCAATCAAAATCACAAATTTTTGAAGTGATGTTAAATAAAATTCTTAATGGTTTGATCTAGATAATTGAGGAATTTATTGGATATTGTTTTGGATGACATGACTGACGGAAGTGTTGTTATGTCACCTAATTCAAAGTTAAGTGACTTCAAGTTACAAATGAAAGTTAGGTGACCAAACTATTATAGAGTTACAAATTTTGCAATCGCCTGTGTTTCTTTTAAGGTATTATGAAACTAAAAATGCTTAATTAAGTTTTTTTTATTAATCAAATATGCTTAATTAAGTTAAGAAGATGCTTGATGTGATTAGGTTGTCTTTGTTTTTGTCTCATTATATATTGAATAGTTAATCTTAGTTGGACTCAACAAGTTGAAAGATGGGTGTTTGATGTATTCAAATAGAATCTAATTCCTTAATTTAAACCTCTAAATTTATTAATTAAATTTTAGTGGATAATCCAACCATCATTTTTAAGGTCCCTACATCTAGTTTCACCTCCATCGCCATCGTCCAGAGATTGTCGTCATCACTACTACTCCGTCGAGTTTGTTGTTGATGGGCTCATTTCTCAAATGTGATCGTCTCTTCTGACAGAAGTATCCTCTATCCTAGTGAATATGTCTGCCATCAGGACCACATCATCTCTACTACATCGATGATGAGATTGTGGCGCAAGAGATGTTGTGCACATCGTCGAAATTGGCATTAACAAAAAACTTCAATCTCCGCTCCCTTGATACCCCGTGTTGAGGAGTTGTGGGAGGTCGTTGGAGGAGGCGACAACTTCCACCACAATTAGAGCTCGACGTCGATGGATGAGGAAGATTGACTAATGTCTGTAGAAGGTCAGTGAAGGTTTTTGGATGTCGGTGAAGTCAAGAGAGAAGCCAACACTATAGAGGGATGACAATAACTAATTTCTGCAAATCGCAAAGTAGCTAGACGGAGAGAGAAACAAGACAGAAAAAATAAAACATTTTTTTTAGTTTTTATTTTTACTAAATAACGTTATAACTAGGTGCATGATCCTATAATCAATTTATAAAACATTTTCTAAAAAATATACATAATATATTAAGAAACTCCATATCCCAAAATTTCAATCCACATTTAATGTATTAAAATTAAATCTAGTAATTCTCAAAGATAATTAGAATGTTTGATTCACATCATGAGCACCTGACATTTCAGGACTCCAAGGGCAGGAATGTCATTTCCGAAATTGAAGGGTACCAGAAAAAAAACCCAAACAAATTCTTGTCCTCGTTCGAGTACGACTGTACTAAAACTTGCAGCAAAGAAACCACCAGGGACAATATCGTCTTTTCATCCGGTCTGACCGCCACGTCACATCTCGCCTGTACTATTTATTTCCCAAAATGCGCACTTTCTGTTTCTGTAGCCTGAAAACCTGAAGAGAGCCAATCTGATTTCAACAACTGGAGGAAGCATGTAGCCCAGAGAGGAAGCAAATCAGAGCTCACTGTTTCTTATTTCCCGTTTCCGCATTACATTACAAAGGAAACAAATTGGAACGCTTTTCAGCAATTAATGGGTTTTCTTGCTTTTCTGGTGTTTTGATCTGGAGGAGTAGGCTTACTGTTCGAAAAGTATGAACCTTTACTGAAGAACTGGGTTTTTTTTGGTTGGTAACAGGCGGACGGTGAGGCTAATCCTCACTAGAAATTAACGGGTTTGATCTGGTGTAGGTTTTCTGTTCGAAAAGTCTGAACCTTTTCTTGCTGGTTGAGCAGCTGTACTGAAGAACTGAAGAGGGATTTTTGGTTGGTAATGGCGGACCTTCACCAGCAGTTTAAGGATGTCGCGCTTTTGCTTCGAAGCTCTTTTTCATCTAGTCTGGATAATCTTCTTACTCTTCTCCAGGTAATGATCCCTTTCCCTCTTTGTTCTGAAGATTTCACCACTTGATTGATCCAGTTTTTTTAACTAATTTCCTTGCAGTTGATTGAAAAATTGCTGATGAAAGTGGAACAAAGGACTTCTGCTTCTATGAAGGAGGTGCTCATACCAGTAATGGAGGCGCTAATCATCTCTAAGTTTTCAAGACATTCAAGTGTAGATGTTAGGGTTTCAATTGCTTCTTGCTATACTCAATTCACTAGAATCACTGCACCAGATGCTCCTTATGATAATAAAGGCATGAAGGTATAAGTTTGTATTTAGCATTTCATTTACTTGACACTATTTCTTCAGGTTTCAGCTTGATTCATCTCTTCTTGCTCTGTAACAGGAACTTTTTAAGGTAACTGTAGAAGCCTTTCAGTACCTGTCTGATTCGTCGAGTCCATATTACACCAAGGCGGTTTCGATTCTGAATACTGTTGCAAAGATCAGCTCATGTTTGGTGATGCTGGATTTGGGTTCGGACCAACTGATTCTAGACATGTTCCAATGCTTCCTGCAAATTGACAGGTGACATGTTCTGTATCTTCTCCATAGTTATAAGTTATAACATGTTCTGTTCATCCCTGAAATGGAGTAATTAGCTAAAGCTTTAGTATGTTATTTTTAACAACCAAGCACTGATTTATGTTGTTCTTCTGCTTGTAAAAGTAGGTCCAATCACTCACCTGATGCACTTTTGGCCATGGAAACCATAATGACTCAGGTCATAAATGAAAACGAAGATGTATCTCTAGCTATTCTCAGTCTTCTACTAGCTAGCGTACGAAACGACAACCAGGCATGTCTGCTGTGGTGACCATGTTCGTTTCTTTACATGATTCTGCGATTGTCCTCTAGATTTTAATTGATTTGCATGATGTGTTTACAGACTATTTCTCCAGATGCAAGGAAGCTAGGGGAAAAGGTTATTACTAACTGTGCTGCTAAACTCAAAACTGCTCTCAAGGAAACAGTTCATTCTTTAGGCATAGCTTTGGATGAGTATGCTTCTGTTGTTGCTGATATCTGCCAGGATAGGTCCCATCCGATTGAGCATAATCGTCTCAACGATTCTCAAAATTGTTCGGTAATGATTCTTCGTTACTATTACTCATTTTCCTGCCTTGATTTGAACAGTCTACTACCTTGTATCCGCATTCTTTTTATCATCCTTCCTTCTGTGATTCTCCTCAGGAGATCAATTTGGAAGCAGGGAAACCTACTCTTCCAAAGAAAAGAGGGAGGAAACCTAAGTCGCTGATGAAATTAGAGGAAAGTTATGATGATCCAAAGGTTCAGACAGAAGGGGAACTTATAATGCTCCGTAAGCGAAAGCCTCGTAGCAAGAGACTTAGTGATATATTGTCAGCAGATAGAGTCTTTCACAAGTCAGTTGTCTTAGCATATCAAGCAAGTGGAATGGAAGAAAAAACAGTAAATGGAAGTCACCGTAAAAGAGGCCGTTCAAGGAAAAATGGAACCGAAGATTCAGATCCCATCTTTGCAGCAATAGTTAATGATAAGGTCTTGAGTTCCCACCTTAAGGTACGAGCTCATTCCACTTGGATCCAAGCTGGATGTGGTTTTCTGGGTTTTAATGCTTGTTTGATATAGCAGAGATTTGCTAGTAACTAATGGACATAACGAGACGAAGATTTCCTTACTATTCATATGCATTGACTCGATATGCTCTTCTTGTTCTTGATTCAGGATACTACTGATGCCAATAGCCTTGCTGAGCTATTGGTTGGGAAGAAAATCAGAGTTTACTGGCCATGCGACAAAGTGTGAGAGACAAGATTACAACTTGCATTTCCTTCTGTAAATATAAAATCAAACAAGCTTGATTAGAAATCCTTATCTGTTCTTGTTTTTTTTTCTGTCGCAGCTATTATGCAGGAGTAGTTCATAGCTATGATCCAACTTCCAAAAGGCACAGGGTTCGTCACTTGACCATACTAGATTCTTGCGATTTTTATGTATGTGTCTATTGTTAAGAACCGTTGCATCCCAATAACTCGAGTTGTTGAGAGAGAGTTCCGAATGACCCTTGTATTGCTTACTAACATCTATATCCGGAAAATACTTTCAGACTCTACTTTATCCTGAACTCTCAATGTCGATCGTATCTCCGAGACTGTTTTTATTTATGGCATTGCGTAGATATTGTATGCTGATGGAGAAGAAGAGAGACTGAATCTGAGGAGGGAAAGATGGGAACTTCTTGAAGATGATGATGATGGTGGTGGTGGTGTGAGTGTTTCTGTCCCTTGGCACTGTTTCATTTGTGTTCTATTAAAATGTACACAACATTCACTGTTTTGCTGGTAAATGCACAACAGGAACTAGGATCACAGAAGGATGCTTGCAGCGAGACAACCAAGACCATCGCACCTGACAACATCGAGGAACTCGTGGATTCATCACAGCACGGGAAAACTTCCTGTACAATCGAATCGAAAGAGAATGTTCCGAGCACTGAAGATGGTAGCTGCAGGGAGCAGACAGCATGAAAGCAAGTAACATAGTTAAAGAGCAGATCTTGGCAGCAAAGCTGTAGTACCTGCAATTTTGTTAGAAGGTCAAATTTGAGACCTTTAGAAATGGTATATGCCTATATGGATTCCTTTAGTAGAAGATGATGGAGCGGACAACCTTGTCGCAAACCACACTCAGGTGTAACAGGTCCTACTTTTGTCGAGTTCATGATAACCGAATATCTTACTGATTTAACACACATGATCATCCGGTTGATCCACTGGTTTGCGAAGCATAGCTTTTGAAGCACCGCCTCCAAGTTAAGTAATCTCACTCAACACGATCATACGGTTTGGAGATATCAATTTTCGCTGCAATCTCGTCATGCTTATCATTCCAACAATTTTTCATGACATAGTTTCGAATCAACGTGTTACATTTCTATACGAAAAATATATGTATTTAATTACTTTTTAAATGGTGGGTACTTATTTGATTTTAAGCACCAAAAGTAAGGCACTACCGGGGCTTATTAGCCGTAAAAGGATAAATTTACATTTACGAACAATCATTTAGTAGAAACATGACGACGATATTCTCCGAGTGCCCAAATAGGGAAAATATTTCTGTAAGCTGCATAGTGTAGCATGCAATTCCTCATAAAAACTCCCATAAGTTCCTGTAATCATAGTCATTCAAAATTAATATACAAACATGACAAAATTTTAGTGCTATGGTACCTATACTCCGGAGTACCGAAGTATTATCCATATAAGTACCGAAGTATTATCCATATATAACTTGTTAATACGTACCTGTTGGGGAAAATCACCAAGCTCATTTTGTGAATTGATTAATAACTTAGCAGCAATATCAAGAGGTGCAGTGTCTCTTTTCGCCTGTTTCATTCATTCTAATTATAGACTTTCATTCTGACTACAATTTACGTGTCAAATGATCGATTTTAGATTCAATCGAAAATAACATTGAGTGGCAGTTTTACTCTAAAATGCCAAAAGAGACAAA
>JAVBHU010001067.1:0-10000 GCA_034768395.1 Linum lewisii | reverse complement strand
GCTAAAGGAAGTTTTCCGAGTAAAGAGATAACACTAGTAGCAACCGATATGGGAAATCCCTTAATAGTTTAGCCTCTCTTCATCCTTCGTCTTCTCTTGTGTCCACACCAGCTGCTTATGACTTTCTTTCTTCGTCCGAAAAGCGGCATTAGTTGGCAAATAGGCCTTTCCCTTCATCATCCTTTCTCTCCCGGTTGAAATACTTTTTAGATTCCCCATCAATCGCAGCAGCAATAGCTGGGTCAATCTACTCCCGCTGGTAAGCTATAGTAAAAGAATTAGGATTTCTCTTTCACCACCTACTCCCAGATCCGTAAATGCCACTGCCGGTGCCAATGCTTTCGGTCTACTCAAGCCTTTGTCTGGGTTGGCTCTTGGTGATAGGCAACCAGGGGAAGTCAAGTCAGGTCATCGACCGATCCTTTCAAAGATTAGCATCCCCCTCCCTAACAAGGCATTCAAACACAGAAAACATGCTGGGGATTCTATTCTGTTGATTAAGCCTCTTCTTAGACCATGTATTCTTCCTCCGATTCTGGACATGGAGATCCTATTTCTGATTCACCTCTTCGAGGAAGAGATAGAATATCTGATTCAATTAGCAGATCAGATGCGGCATTAGTTCGAAAATTCCCAATAATGCTTCGATGCATGAATCCCATTCCTATAAGAAATAGTAAGAAGCTGGGCTACCTTGACGCATTACCTTTTCTTTTTCTGGATTTTGCGAGCAACAAGCTGCAAGCCGACGCCGACAAGAATCTGGCCGAAAGCACCCAGTCCGCCAAAGAACGAGGATACTGCGCTGATTGCTCCTGCAATCGCTCCGGCAAAAGCGGAAATAAAGCCCATTATCTCACCTGAGATGCTTTCAAGACACGTGTGACAGGCTGCACGGTTAATCCGCGCTTTGCCTTGCAGACAAAGCCGTCAATCGAAAAGACACCGGCGCTGATCTTCTCATTTTCCTCAATCACACCTCCTATTCTATTTCATCTGTCTTCTCTTCAAAGCTAGCCGAGTCTCATTTGTCAAGGACGACTGCAGACAGAAAGAATTACGTATAATAAGAAGGTACGAAGTCACTCGACTGTAGGGGGCCTACCCCACCTAGATATAGCTAGCTCGCCCGATAGGCACGAAGTAGACCGATCCATAATAGAGGAAAAAATACGCTCAACCGATCCATAATAGAGGAAAGAATTCGACCAATCCATAATAGAGGTATCCACCTAGAAAGCCCTTTGACACCAAGAGCTGAGTGCTGGCGATGACTTGGTGAAGGTTCTCGAACCGGGTTCCGCCCGGGGAGCCAACGAGTGAAGTCGAAGAGCGTAACGAGTCTAAGGGCGGGATCAAGCTTGAAAGGAATGGACGGGCGTAGGCTTAATAGTGAACGCAGACCCCCTGCTTATAGATATGAGATCAATGACTTAAAAAAAAGACAGATAGATGCCGAGAGAAAGTGTTTGACTTCTTTATTTTATTGCGTTGCGAAGAAAGATCGAAGACGAAGAATTTCTGACGCACGGGCACTGGATGGAAAAGACAGAGAAGAGAAGAACCCACCGGAAGGGCATACCTCAAGGAGCACCAAACTCCCCCGGCAAACATCTATCTGCACGAAGCCAACCTATGGATAGAAAGAAAAAAGAAATATGCTTGGGGAGTGTGAGATACGCGGACGGGGAGTACACAGCCGAACAAACACTGGGGCTTCCAGCAGTGATAGCTGAACTAACCAGACTCCCAGATGCCCTTCTAACCTCTCCCTATCGGTCGAGCATATTGTATAACCTGGAGCTGACATTTAAATCGGAAATCAACGTCGGATCCCGGCTATCTGAAAAACGTAGACTGAAGCGGAGGATCACAAAATCCAACACAACAAGGGGCGAACCAAGCGCTTGCGCGAAGGAAGAAGCGAATCTCAATCAGAATGGAGACAGGGAGGAGAGGCGAAAGAGATATTTTCGAGCTTGCAAGCAGCAAGCAACAACGGCTTTTCCGCCGTTGCGCGCTAGCTTGTAGTTTAGGGAGTAGGGGTGCCCTAGAATATTATATTAAATATAAGGTAAGCTTTTATTTTTTTTAACCCTAGTTTTGGAGTTTTCCGCAACAACTACTAATAGAAAAAGGGCTTTTTCAGCTGCATCGCACTGCCGCATAAACAATGGATCCGACGGGCTGGATGAGCAACCTTCTCTGGAAAAGAATAGTGAAAAGCCATGTCACTTGGAACGAAACTGGTTGCTTACTTACTTTTAGTAAGACCACTTTGGTAAGCAAAATTCGATTATGATTATATAGGCATGGTTGCTTACAAGACAAAAAAAAAGCTAGCTTCTATATGTTCTTTGCCTGAACATATAGAGGAAGCAACCTTCTATCTGGCCTATATACCAGTAGTGGAGTGGCTTGCTACTTTCAATTAGAAAAGTAAAATTTAGCAAGGCAAGGGAGAAAGCTGTTGTCCTCTCTTCTCTGGTAACCCGCCACCTCATGTTCCAAAGTGAAACGGTTGTTCTTACCCCTCTTTTGATACATATGCGGGGGCGGGTTTGGCTAGGTAACATAATGGAAATGTATTGGACTGCAAATCCTGGAATGACGGTTCGACCCCGTCCTTGGCCTCGGGGAGTGGCGAGCAGCACGGAACTTTAATTAATCAAATGGCATAAGGGTGCTTTCCTTTGTTAGAAATCCACAGACAACATACTGGAACTTCCAAACCAAAGAAATGCAACATGAGAACTTTTTACGTTACGCTTTAAATTTACTTTTTAGAATACGCCCCATGGTCAATCGAAGGTCCTATTCCAGTAAAAGTAAAATCTATCTTACCTTCAATCCATCTTTGTTCAGCTAGCTTTTAACAAAATGTTAGACCAATCCCAGGGCTGACACAACAAAATTTGTTGAGGAAAAGGAAAGCCCAGCGACCAAGCACTCCCGCCCACAAAAGCGGAGACGAAATCGAGGTGCGAAGCCACTCGAACGAATTGTCCCTCTGAACCCTATTCTATCGGTCGAGCTACTTCGTTCCTGCGGGAGAAGAGGATTCAAAAAAAAGTTTACCACCCTACCCACTAATGGACTAAGGGGGGCAGGCGAACGGGAACCCGAACTGATTGACTGGCTGACCCCTGAATACTCGATTCATTAGGGTCGGAGATAGATGAAACCAATCAGAAGTGCAAATCTCGCAAGCGAGGGAAACAGACCGCAGCACAACGACTAGGACTCGTGCCGGAGGAGTTTTGAGCATGAGCTACCACTCATGCAGCGGCAAGGACCCACAACTCTCGAAGGGGCCACCAACCACCCGAATCACTGTAGCAAATCCTCCCTTTACTCAATGGAATGGATAGCGCTTATCCTCTTTCAATCTAAAATTTTAGAAAAGAAAGAGGTCTTTATTGAAGTGAAGAGGCGAAATAGGACTAATTAAAATCCAGGTCTGGGCTTTCGAAAAGATGAAGATGCAAAGGCTAAAGATAAAGTATTTTGAACAACCAACCTGACATAAGGATTCTAGCTCGCCCACTTAGAGCAGATGGAGATTCTCGGACGGGGAAAAGCGGCACTCGACATCTATTAAACAACACCAAGAACAAAGCCATACCGTGCCCTCGGGAGAAAAGAAAGTAGTGATGATTGCCATGAATGCTGCCCTCGAGGACGTGTACAATAAGGTCTTTGCCGATTCCTATCAACATGGTGCACCTTTCAGTAGAGGGGCGTTAAAACGCCGTGGAGACTTTGACCGAAGAATGAATAGGGATTAATTAATAGACATTCTTTTTAGGCACGAGAGCTTTTTTCGTTCGCTATGACTTGATGCGTACTCGCGTGATTGATCGATGGACGGGGGAATTTCGTGAATGACGAGACCGGCCTAACCTAAAGTAAAGGATCTTCCCCTTTTGATTGACTGACAGACGGAACCGATTCGGAGAAAGAAGAAGCATGGCATGAGATACACGGCGGCAAAATTTCCGATAGCGAATTACTTGACTCGATGGATAGGGGTAGGGCCCTCCAACTCAAGCACGAAATCAATGTTGAGTCAACAATCATCGAGAGGGGCACCACCAAGCGAGAAACTTTACTTTAAGAAAGAAGGGGAGGAACGAAGTAGCTCGACCGAAGGGATAGGAGCGAAGCTAGCTGCAATAATATAGGGCTTTTTCAGCTTGATCGGAATCAATTCTATGATTGAATAGCCGAAGTGCTACTTAGTAGTAGAAAGTCAGAGAGACAAACAGAGAGGGGATTCTATCATACCTGCTAACTCCTAGGATGAGAGGTAAGTCCCTTGTTTTTGGCAGGACGCGGAGATCAATTGATCAATATGAATCTCGAGAGTGGATGGTTGACCGCCGCCCCTTTGTCCTGGAGGCTCTCAAGCCGGGGAGGGGCTTGCTGCTTGCTATCGTAACCTTTTTTCCTGGTGTATGGGAAAAATAGTTACGAACCAACCCTTTTTTGTTCGGTCATAGGTTGGTCCAAAGAACGAGAGTCGGCTTCCTGAAGGGAGTTCTTCCTCAGTAGCTCAGTGGTAGAGCGGTCGGCTGTTAACTGACTGGTCGTAGGTTCAAATCCTACTTGAGGAGAATTTCTAGTTATCGCTTTTCTGACCTAGCGACCCCTGTTTTTCTCTTTTCTTTCTAAACTAGCGGAATCGCGGGACATCAAAAATGGGAAGTTGATTGTTGATTTTTTTTTTCGTATAGGTGAACTTAGTTCGTTCAATTCTTAGGGGGAAGAAAGATCTCCACTCATTTCATTCATTCAGACGGCGAGGCGCGAGCCACAACAAACAAAGGGGGAAGCCCTGCCCTATTTAAGTAGGCTCGCAGCTTCGCTCAGCAGGCAGAAGAGCCTTACTTTCTTCTATTATATTAGTAAAGCGCTCGCGGCCAACCTATGGGCTTTGAAGGGTGCGGGGAAGGGAAGAAAACAAAGACGGTCACTCCTTTTAGGAACATGGCTCGTTCATTCACTTGCTCATGAACTCGCAGCTTCGCCAGAAGCGGTGAAGGGGGGCGGGGGACGACGACTACATGACATGAGGGGAAAGCTGTCTACGAAGCTTCCTTGCTTTACAGAGATTGTTATGAACTGACTAAATGACTCGATTTTCCCGGAACGTAAGCTAATAAAAAGTATTTTTCAATCAAATCAATATAAGCTTTTTTATTGATTCAAGGCGCCGCCCTCCTTCTTAGAACCCAGAGAGGGGGCTCGGCCCGGGAAGGGGAGAGTGGCCGAGTGGTCAAAAGCGGCAGACTGTAAATCTGTTGAAGTTTTTCTACGTAGGTTCGAATCCTGCCTCTCCCACTGAACTCTGTTTTTTCTTCACATGATATTAAAGATCGAACCCGGCCAGAATTGTTTCATCGCCGGAAATTGTGGTCTTTCTCTCTCTCTGTCTCGCGTACAGCCCGTCGTCTCAGTCCGTCTTTCGCTCTCGCGCGTTCGCAGTCCGATGCTAGCCCATCAGCATTCTTTGCGGATTGGTCTACTGTTGAGTGAGAACCAGGGCGTTGAATCTCTTTTGCACTTACTTTGATGTGACAACATTCAAGTACAGGATTTGACAACTAGACTAAACGCTCGCCCCTTAGTGACTCCTTTCGTATCCTATGGTGCCCTTCCCTTCGCCGGTTTATTCCTTCCTCGAGCAGAGCAGCAATGTGGCCGCTCCATTCTCGATTGCCTTCCCTCTTCCAAAAAAGTCTTCGTCGTCGTCCCCTGCTCGTTACGTATACTTCACGCGCTCCGCTCACCTCTCTCGGTTCATTAATCCTTGTGCCATCATCTCTACTGACAGACACTATCCTATTCCTCCCGTGGTGACTTCTCAGAGCTCTGAAGAAGAATTCCGTTACATTGCAACATCCTTCCATAGATTGGAATCAGAGGGATGACGCTGTACTGACTTCGGAATATTCTCCAACTTCAGTTTAGCTTGTTGCACTCTGCCAGAAAGGTCTGAGAAATTTTTATCAAGTCTTTCAGCCTCTTCTTAAGCCTGGTACAACATTGAAACATAGGCGTTCAAAACACATCTTCCATCCAGACTTCTTCCACTACCTGTAAGAAAGTGGGGTGATCCGCCAAAAAGTAAAAAAAGGTCGAAAGGTTTTCTCACCTGGGGCAGTTCAGCCAATTTTCTTATCATAGGGGATGGTCAAATACTCCAGCTGGCAGAAAAATTGCTTCAGACCCTGTGAATCTGCTCTCCACTCAGCATTAACAAGTGCTCTGTCTAGCTTCCTGAGAATCGGGCCTTCCTCCCTTCTGTTAGACCAAGAAAAGAATTGACCTCAAAATCGTAAGTCATAAAAATCTGCCTGGTTGATGCATTCATCCAGAGAGTCCATCCAGCTTAGCCACTCATTCGAGCCCTCTACTCTCTCATCATGTCTTCTGATAGCATGAAAGTCCCTAACAACCAGCCAGGGACTACCTCTTATGGTCGAGGCATAAGAGGATAGATCTGCCCAAAGCACTTCCCTTCTGCCATGACCATTATCCCCATACACAACTCAGACCATGCAGCCCCATGTACTAGCAATGTATTGCACCTTACAATGTGGTCCGTTTGACTCAATAGAGAAAGCGAGACTGCATATGGGTTCTCTTCTTGACTTATTCTCATAGGTTTCATAAAGGTAGAGGAGCACTGACCCTCTTTGCTCATGTCGAAGGTTGGGGAAAGATTTTTTTACTTATTAAAGCTAAAGCAGATATTCTCAGTTGCGAAAAGAACATTGATCACGCTCCTTGAAACTCCACAATAGGATTGCATATAGGTCAAGGTAATGATATGACTTCTGTAATATCATTCATAGCTGCTTTCTTAAGAACAGAGATAAGAAGAGATAAGGAAGGTAAAGAGGTTGGTTCTTGTGTAAAAAGAAAGCCCAAGGCTGGTCTACGATCAGCTAATTTTTTTATTTTACCTATTCACTATTTTAAAAATTTTTTAGAAAGAGAAAGACATCGATTCCTCTACGTCAGATATGCTGACGATTTCCTTTTTGCTGTCAAAAGAGGGAGGACGTTATACAGATATGAATAGTTGACCCTGAAAACGATCCATATCCCATCCTCTTACCTTGCTGCTCATTCTCCGAAGCACGGAACCGAAAGCCTGATGCGGGGAAATGAAGGGACCCGCATACGTCGCTACATCGAAGGACCAAGTCATAGCCAAATGGTACATCCACAGCCGCCCATGGCTGATGAGGTAGATTCATCTGGCCGGGGGACTAGCCAATCCAGTGGGGACAGCCAAGTGCTTCAAACTCCGGCCGTGGATAGCTAGATAACACCCACCAATTCCATTGCATTGCTACCAGCCCTATAGTGAGTTCCTTTTCCCGGATGGGCTGTCGGTCTAACATAGCTATCGCCTAGCTAGCGACCGAAGGAAGGAAATCATGAAGGAGTGTTACGACTCCAAATGGGCAGGACATCCGGGAGCTCACAGAACTTTGGCCTTAGTGGGGGATAGCTACTACACTACTGGCCAAAATTGCGGGATGATGTGGAGTCATATGTGCTGTCTTGTTTGCCAACAAGACGACGATTGAGCAAAAGCAACCTGGAGGGCTGTTAGAGCCCCTTCCTATTCAAGAGAGGCCTTGGGACAGTGTCTCAACGGACTTCATTACGTCTTTGCCAAAGTCCGAGAGGTATGGCACTTTTCTTGTGGTGGTTGACAGGTTTACCAAGTATGCGACTTTCATTCCTGTCTCGACGGATTAGCTGAAGAAGTGGCCCAGACTCTTTCTAAAGCACATTGTTTGTGAAGTGCTGGGGATTGCCACGCTCCATCATTAGTGACAGAGATCCCCGCTTTACTGGTAGGTTTTGGACGGGGGTTCAGAGTGGAACTTTTCGACTCGCTTTCACACACAGACAGATGGCCAGACGAGACGGAAATAAAGGGTGAACGCTTTGCTAGAGCTCCACCTAAGGCTCAGTTTTCCTTTGCGGAGGGGCGAGTGAAGTATACGTAGCGGGGGAGTGAAGCAACGAATCATAGTTGGAATTGGCAACAGGACAACAACCTCTTACTCAAGTAATGAGGGGATACACGGGAAAGAGTCCTGCAGCCTTTCAACTTGCTAAGGGATGGTAAGAGCTGGTGGACATAGCCCTTCCTACCTCGACAAGGCCGCTAAGAAGCAGACAAGAAAAGGCGACCCATAGAATTCCAAGTTGAGGACTTAGAGTACTTGTGAAACTCCTACCACAACAATTCAAGTCCCTAAGTAAGATAAGGGGTTAATAAGAAGATATAATGGCCCCTTCCCAATAACAAAGAAGGTAGGAATAGTGTCCTATCAGGTGGAGCTTCCTCCGAGACTCAAGATACATCCACCATGCTTGTATGTTTAAGCCTTCAACTTGTCTACATTACATCTATTTCCCTGTCTCCGTATCTTATCTCTATAGCAACTTAAGTGGAAGCGAAGAAAAAGAATTCAATGCTTCGTACCAGATGTTTGTGAAAGAAAAGTAGTTCGGTCCGGCCGTGTAGTGGAGGAAGGATCGGGGACAAAGCACACCTGCGCTTCGTGTTCTGGGACTATCGGGCGAGCGAAGAGATTGCCCTCCCACCGAACAAATCCCTGGATCTCCTTCGGAGAAAATGAGTGAGAGTTCCCGTCAAATCTACTGCTTATTGCGAGCTTGAAATCCCACTCCCGAAAGAGATTGTTAAGTTTGTTATGGTTCCAGACCAACTCCGAGTGTCATCAGATTCAGACGAGATAGACTGGGCTTTAGAAGACTAAGAGTTCTTTCCTGATGGTGTATGAAATCATACTAGTCCCAGGCTTTCTTTTCTCCCACCCATGACAGGATCGTTCTACGACCCTAGGGGATGACTGGCCCATTGATCCCGAGCCAGAACAGTTGTCATTGGAAGAACATCGTGAAGAAAGGATTCGAAGAGCAATTCTGACAGTCTCTTCGACAATGGCTTGAAGAGTCCGCCTCACTGAAGATGCTCAAATACAGGCCGAAGCCTTGGAGGTCGAACTTGTTACCCAAGATCCTCCTACTGTGCATGAGAACTTTCTGCTGAAGAACCTGCTACCGAAGATGCAGCTCATTGCTGTGTAGTCACAGAGAATGTATGCTCTAAGTCTGAATCAAAAGACAAGGCGAACCTTACTCAACCTGAGGATTCCCGTCGGACCCTTCTCGCCCTCATGAACAAGAAGCTGTGGGTTAAGAGTCTAAAGAAGTACTGGAGGCTGGTAAAGGAACTCGTTCCGGAAAAGATTACCACAAGAAGTATACTTTACCACCCTCCTCTTCTTATGTAAACCCTTCGGGGGCAAAGGATCGAATCACCCCAGTTAGAAGAAGGCCAAGCCTTTCGAGTATGACTTGATTGAACATTTGTAAGCACATTCATGCACGCGTGCATATATTACGTATGTCTTCAAGTACATGTGAGAATCGAATTAAGGAATTACAAGCGCTTAATGCTTATGTTCACAAGCATACACCTCAAGTTCTCCATTGATCATCATGGCATAGAAGCATAGTTTAAAGAAGCAGGGCATAGAATTTGTTTAGCTGGAAGACCATAAGCAGAAGAAAAGAAGACCAGGTAATTTATTTACTCGAGTTACGGGTTACTTACGGGTTAGGGGTAGCTCAAGGGAGGAGAACGGTCTATTCGCTTTGGTCTGTTGAGGAAAAATATTACCAGCCCGATGTCTAAGGTTCTTATTATCTCGACCCTGCGTACAAGGCCCCCTTGAGTCGTCTATTTCGGATACAGAATTGGTGATTCTAGACATTTCATTTTATTCTTCTCTGGTGCGGACCCATTGCCTGTACTTTGCGGTTTAATCTTCTTCAACATCGATTATTTGGTCTAAGAAGCCCGTGCTAAACCCATTTCTCTTGATTCTTACTTACTTCTTCGTCACGTATACTATCCTGCCCCAGCCTCGAATCTCTTTCA
>JAVBHU010001066.1:0-11694 GCA_034768395.1 Linum lewisii | reverse complement strand
TTATTTTATCCCCCTTTCCCCGAAAATGCGATCCATTTACCCTGGATGGGGTTTTTGTCTAGGGTTAACTTTTTATCCCCCTTTCCGAAAATGGATCCTTTCTACCGGATCCGGGGGTTTTTTACTGGGTCCGTTGGGATTTCCCCCCCCTTTTTCCGAAAAGGGAACCCTTTTTGACCCGGTTTCCGGGGTTTTTGGGGGGTTGGGCTCATTTGACTTTCCCCTTCCAAAAAGCGACCATTCTAAACCGGGGGCCCCCCCGGGGGTTTTTGGGATTTGGTCCCCAAAAACTTACCCCCCCTTTCCGAAAATGCGATCCTTCTAAACCCTGGTGCGGGGTTTTTTTTTAAAAAGGGTCTCATTGATTTACCCCCTTTTCCAAAAATGGATTTTTTTCTGCCCCGGGATGGGGTTTTTTTGGTGTTAGGTTCCAGTTCCCCTTTTCACCCCCCCAAAACGTCCTTTTTTTCCCCGGATCCCGGGGGTTTTTTGGTATGGGGTCTCAGCTTGTTTATCCCCGTTAAAAAATGGATCCTTTCTCCCCGGGAGCCGGGGTTTTTGGGTTATGGGTCTCAGCTTGTTTACCCCCCTTCCCAAAAATGCATCCATTCTGCCCCTAAACCGAGGTTTTGTGTCGGGTCCCCTTGACTTTCACCCTTCCCAAAATTTCACCCAATTCTGACCCTGGAGCCGGGGTTTTGGGGGTTTGGGGTCTCAGTTTGGCCCTTTCACCCTTTCCAAAAATCCCGACCCAATTCTGACCCGGGATCCGATTTTTACGGGGGTCTCGTTTGATTTAACACCCTTCCCCAAAAAAGGGGACCATTCTGCCCCTGGATGCCGGGGGTTTTGTACGGGTCTCAGCTTGACTTATCCCCTTTTTCCCGAAAAGGGAAAACCATTCTCCCCCGGTGCCGGGGTTTTGTGTATTGGGGGTCTCAGCTTGCTTATACCCTTAAAAGGGGGCGATCCATTCTGACCCTGGTTTCCGGGGTTTTTTGGTACTAGGGTCTCGGTTTGATTACACCCTTCCAAAAAAGCGATCCATTCGCCCCGGGATGCCGAGGTTTGTGTACTGGGGTCTCAGTTAAATTCCCCCCTTTCCCAAAAATGCGATCCTTTCTGCCCCTAACCCGGGGGTTTTGGTTTTTGGGTCTCACCCTTTATTTATCACCCTTTCCCAAAATGCGATCCATTCTGCCCCTGGATCCCGGGTTTTTGGTCTGGGTTCAGCTTGATTAAATCACCCGTTCCAAAATATGGCGATCCTTCTGACCCTGGTTTCCCGGGGTTTGTGTACTAGGGTCCCGTTGATTTTATCACCCGTTAAAAAAAAAATTTGCGACCCATTTGACCCTGGATGCCGAGGTTTTGTGTCTAGGGTCTCAGTTTGGACTTTCACCCTTTCCAAAAATGCAAACCATTCTGCCCCTGGATGCGATTTTTTATTAGGGTCTCAGTTTGACTTATCACCCTTCCCAAAAATGCGATCCATTCGGGCCCTGGATGCCGGGGGTTTTTTTTCAAGGGTTTTCGGGCTTGATTAAATCACCCGTTTAAAAAATGGATCCTTTCTGACCCTGGTGCCGGGGTTTTGTGTATTTAGGGGGTCTCAGCTTGACTTAACACCGTTCTTAAATATGCGATCCATTCTGACACTAGATGTCGAGGTTTGCTTACTAGGGTCTAGATTGACTACTCACCCGTATCAAAATACGCGATCCATTTGACCTGGATGCCTCGGTTTTGTGTACTAGGGGTCTCAGCTTGACTTATCACCCGTTCCAAATATGCAATCCATTCTGACCCTGGATGCGAGGTTTTGCGTGTTAGGCTTCTCAGCTTGACTTATCACCCGTTCCAAAATATGCGTCCCAATTTGACCCTGGAAGCCGAGGGTTTCGCGTACTAGGGTCTCCGCTTGACTTTATACCCGTTCCAAAAATGAGATCCATTCTGACCATGTGATGCCGAGGTATTTGCGTACTAGGGGTCTCAGCTTGACTTATCACCGTTTCCAAAATATGCGATCCATTCTGACCCTGGATTGCGAGGTTTTGAGATACTAAGGGTCCAGCTTGGACTTATCCACCCGTTCCAAAATATGCGATCCATTCTGACCCTGGATGCCGGCGGTTTTGTGTGCTTAGGTGTCTCAGCTGGACTTGGTCACGCATTACAAAAATGCGATCCATACTGACCTGGATGCCGGTACTAGGGTCTCAGCTTGACATATCCCCCGTTCCGAAATATGCGATACTTCTCGTCCCTGGATGCCGAGGGTTTATGTACTAGGGTCTCAGCTTGACTTCACACCCGTTCAGAAATATTGAGATCCATTCTGACCCAGGATGCCGAGATTTTGTGTCTTACGGGTCTCAGCTTGACTTACACCCTTTCTTAAAATAGCGATCCATTCTGACCCTAGATGGTCGAGGTTTTGCGTCTAGGGTCTCAAGCTTGACATATCACCCGTCTCAAAATACGCGATCCATTCTGACCCGGTGCGAGGTTTTGTGTATAAGGGTCTCAGCTTGACTTATCAACCGTTCCAAAATATGCGATCCATTCTGACCTGGATGCCGAGGATTTTGCATGCTAGGGTCTCAGCTTTACTGATCCCCCGTTCCAACATATGCGAACCATTCATTTACCACTGGATTACCGAGGTTTTGTGTACTAGGGTCTCAGCTTGACTTGTCACGCATTCCACAAAAATGCGATTCAAATCTGACCCTGGATGCCAGGTGTTTTACTAGGGTCTCGCTTGATTATCACCCATTCCGAAATATGCCGATCCATTCGTAACCCTGGATGCCGAGGTTTTTGGTACTGGGTCTCAGCTGACTTATCCACCCTTCCAAAAATGAGAATCCATTTCTGACCCTGGGATGCCGAGGTTTTGTGTACTAGGGTCCTCAACTTGAACTTATCACCCGTTCCTAAATATGCGATCCATTTGGACCACTCGATGTCGAGGTTTTGCGCACTAGGGTCTCAGCTGACTTATCACCCGTTCCGAAATATGCGATCCATTCTGACCTTGGATGCGAGGTTTTGTGTGCTAGGATCTTCGCTTGGACTTCTCCCCGTTCAAAATATGCGAACCATTCTGACCAGATGCCGAGATTTTGAGTACTAGGGTCTCAGCTTGACTTATCACCCGTTCCGAAAATATGCGATCCATTCTGACCATAGATGCCGAGTGTTTTATGTACTAGGGTCTCTGCTTGACTTATCACCGTTCGAATATGATATCATTTTGACCTGGATGCCGAGGTTTTGTGTACTAGGACTATCTTGACTTATCACCCGTTCATAACATAATGGATCTATTCTGCCATGGCTGCGAGGTTTTGCGCACTAGGGTCTCAGCTGACTATCACCCGTTTCTGAAAATATGCCGATCCATTCTGACCCTGGATGCCGAGGTTTTAGTGTACTAGGGTCTCAGCTTGACTAATCACCCGTTCCAAAACTATGCGACTCCATTCTGACCCTGGATGCCGAGGTTTTGCGTGTTAGGGTCTCAGCATGGACTTATCACCGTTCTAAAATATGCGATTCCATTCTGACCCTGGATGCCGAGGGTTTGCGTACTAGGGTCTCAGTTGACTATCACCCATTCAAAAAAGCGATCCATTTGACCATGGATGCCGAGGTTTTGCTGTATAGGGTCCTCAGCTTGACTTATCACCCGTCCGGAAAATATGCGATCCAATTATGAACCTTGGATGCCGAGGATTTTGCTGTGCTAGGGGTCTTAGCTTGACTAATATCACCCGTTCCCAAAATATTGCGAAACCATTCTGACCTGGATGCCGAGATTTTAGTGTACTAGGGTCTCAGTTGAATTATCACCCGTTCCAAACAAATGACGATCCATTATGACCTTGGATTGCCGAGGTTTTGTGTACTTAGGGTCTCAGCTTGATTGTCACGCATTCCAAAAATGCGGATCATTCTGACCTGGGATGCTGAGTTACTGTGTCTCAGCTTGACTTATCACCCGTTCCGCAATATGCGATCCATACAGACCTTGCGATGCCGAGGGATTAAGATACTAGGGTCTCCGCTTGAACTTATCACCGTTCCGAAATATGAGATTCCATTTTGACCCTGGATGCGAGGTTTTGTGTACTAGAGGTCTCATCTTGGACTTATCAACCCGTTCCTAAATATGCGATCCATTCTTACCCTGGATAGCCGGAGGTTTTGCGCACTAGGGTCTCAGCTTGGACTTATCACCCGTTCTGGAAATATGCGATCATTCAGACCCTGGATGCCGAGGTTTTGTGTACTAGGGTCTTCAGCTTGAGTTATCACCCGTTCCAAATATGCGATCCATTGGATCGCATATTTGGAAAAGGAGTGTGATAACTCAAGATGAGACCCTAGTACACAAAAACTCGGCCATCCAGGGTCAGAATGGATCGCTATATCAGAACGGGTGATAAGTCAAGCTTTTGAGCCCTAGTGCGCAAAACCTCCGGCATCCAGGGTCGAATGGATCGCTTATTTAGGATACGGGTGTAGTCAAGATGAGACCCATAGTACACAAAACCTCGGCATCCCCGGGTCAAAATGGATCTCATATATCGGAAAAGGGTGATAAGTCAAGCTGTGAGACCCTAGTACATAAACCTCGGCATCCAAGGTCCGAATGGATCGATATTTCGGAGACCGGGTGATAAGTCAAGCTGAGACACTAGTATCTCAGCATCAGGGTCAGAAAGGATGCTATTTTGGAATGGTTGACAAGTCATGCAGAGCCCTAGTACACAAACCTCGGCATCCAGGGTCAAACATGGATCGCATATTTTGGGAAAGGGTGATAAGTCAAGCTGAGACCCTAGTAACAAAATCTCGGCAACCCGGGCACAGAATGGTTTCGCATATTTTGGAAGGGTGATAAGTCAAGCTAAGACCCTAGGCACACAAACCCTCGGCTCAAGGTCAAGAATGGATCGCATTATTTCGGAACGGGTGATACAGTAAAGCTGAGACCCTAGTACGCAAAACACTCCGGCATCCCATGGTCAGAATGGATCGCTTTTTAGGAAAGGGTGATAAGTCAAGCAGAGACCTAAGTACGCCACCCTACGGCATCAGGGTCAGAATGGCATCGCCTATTTTAGAAAGGGTGATTAAGGTAAGCTGAGACGCCACACGCAAAAAACCTCGGCATCCGAGGAAGGGATCAGAATTGGATCGCATATTTTGGAGAACACGGGTGATAAGTCAAGCTGAGACCCTAGTACACAAAAACTCGGCATCCAGGTCAGATGGGATCGCATATTTCAGAACCGGGTGATAAGTCAAGTGAGACCCTATGAGGCGAAACCTCGGCATCCAGGGTCAGAATAGATCGCATATTTTGGACCGGGTGATAAGTCAAGATGAGCCCCTAGTACACAAAACCTCGGCATCCAAGGACTAAATGGCTCTCAAATTTCGGAAAAGGGTGAGAAGTCAAGCTGAGAACCCTTAGTACATAAAACCATCGGATCTAGGGTCAGAATGATCGATATTTCGGAAACGGGTGATAAGTCAAGCTGAGACCCTTAGTACACCAAATCTCGGCATCCAGGTCAGAAAGGTTCGCATATTTTGGAAGGGTGATACAGTCAAGCTAAGACCCTAGCACACAAAACATCGGCATCCAAGGTCAGAATGGATCGCATCTTTCGGAACGGTGTTGATAGTCAAGTGAGACCTATGTGCGCAAACCACGGACATCTAGGGTTCGAAAGGATCGCATATTTAGGAACGGTGATAAGTCAAGATGAGACCCTAGTCACAAAAACCTCGCAACCAGGGTCAGTAATGGCTCTCATATTTTGAGAACGGGTGATTAAGTCAAGCTCGCGACACCCTAGTTACATAAACCCTCGCATCCCGGGTTTAGAAAAAATTTTGGATCGCCTAATTCGGCAATGTGTGATAAGTCAAGCAGGAGAAAAAAGACGAAGAGGAAGAAGAAGAAGAAGAAGAGAAAATGAAGACGAAGAAAGAAGAGGGATGAAGAAGGAGAAGAGAAGGAAAGGAACGAAAAATAGAAGGAGAAGAAGAAGGGCAGAAGAAAAGAGAAAGACGGCTACAAGAGACCCTAGGACTCGGCATCCCAGGGTCAGAAAGAATGCATTTTTGGAAAGCGTGACAAGTCAAGTGAGACCCTAGAGTACAAACCTCGGTATCCCGGGTAAGAATGGTTCGCATATTTTGGAACGGGAGGTGATAAGTAAAGCAGAGACCTAGCATGCAAACCCTCGGCATCCGGGCAGAATGGATCGCAAATTTTGGACCGGGTGATTAAGTCAAGCTGAAGGCCCCTAGTACACAAAACCTCGGCATCCAGGGTCAGAATGGGATCTCGTATTTTGGAACGGGTCGATAAGTCAAAGCAGAGACCTAGTACGCAAAAACCTCGACATCTAGGGTCAGAAATGGATCGCAAATTTAAGAACCGGGTGATATAAGTCAAGCTGAGACCCTAAATACCCAAATCTCGGGCCATCCAGGGTCCGAATGGATCTTATTTCAGAACGGGTGATAAAGTCAAGCTGAGACCCTAGTTACATAAACCCTCGGCATCCAGGGACAGAATGGATGCATATATCGGAACGGGTGAGTAGTAAGCTGAGAACCATAGTACTCGCATACAGGGACAGAAAAGGATCGCATTTTTGGAATGCGAGACCAGTACCAGCTGAACCCTAGCACACAAAACCCCTTTCGGCATCCAGGGACAGAAATGGATCGCATATTTTGGAACGGGTGTGATAAGTCAAGCTGGAGACCCTAGTACACAAAACCTCGGCATCCAGGGTCAGACTGGAACGCAAATTTTGGAACTGGTGATAAGTCAAGCTGAGACACTAGTACGCAAAACTCTGGCCTTCCATGGTCAGAATGGATTCATTTTTTGGAAACGGGGTGCATGATAAAGTCAAAAGCTGAGACCAAAGTAGCAAACCCTCGGCAACCAGGGTCAGGAATGGATTCGCATATTTTGGAACGGGTGATAAGTTCAAGCTGAGAGCCTAACCCGCAAACTCGGTATCCAGGGTCAGAATGGATTGAATATTTTGTACACGGGTGAAACCCGACACGCTGAGACCCTTGTACACAACCCCACGGCATCCAGGGTCAGAAGGATCGCGTATTTTGGAACGGGAGATAAGACAAGCAGAGACCTAGTAGCAACAACCTCGACATCTAGGGTCAGAATGGATCGCATATTTAAGAACGGGTGATAAGTCACGCTGCGACCCTCAAAACACACAATCTCGGCATCCAGGGTCAGCTGGCTCACATATTTCAGAACGGTCGTGATAAGTCAAGCTGAGACCTAGACATAAACCCTCGGCCATCCGGTTCAGAAGGATCGCATAAATCGGAACGGGTGGGGTGATAGAAGCAGAGACCCTAGTACTCGGCATCCAGGTGCAGAATGGATCGCATTTTTGGAATGCGTGACAAGTCCAGCTGAGACCCTAGCACACAAACCTCGGCATCCAGGGACAGAAAGGCTGAATATTAAGGAAGGGGTGATAATTCAAGCTGAGACCCTAGTACACAAAGCCTCGGCATCCAGGGTCAGAATGGATGCAAATTGGAAAGGGTGATAAGTCGAAGTGAGAACTAGTACGCAAAAACCTCGGGCCTCCATGGTCAGAATGGATCGCATTTTGTGGAACGGGTTGAAAAGTCAAGCTGGCAGACCATAGTACGCAAACCCTCGGGCATCCAGGGTCGAAAGGAATCGCATATTTTGGAGAGGGAGATAAGTCAAGCTGAGACCTCGTACCCAAAACCTCGGCATCCCGGTTCAGAATGGATCGCGAATTTTGGAACCGGGTGATAAGTCAAGTGGACCCTAGTACGCAAAACTCGCACCTCTGGGTCAGAATGGATCGCATATTAAAGAACGGGTGATAAGTTCAAGCTTGAGACCCCTATACACAAAATCTCGGCATCAGGGTCGAAAAGGATTCATAATTTCAGAAAGGGTGATCAAGTCAAGCAGAGACCTAGTACATAAACCTCGCATCCGAGGGTCAGAATGGATTCGCATATATCGGAACGGGTGATAAGTCAACTGCGACCCTAGTACTCGGCATCCTGTTCAGAATGGAACGCATATTTGGAATGCGTGACAAGGTCCAGCTGAGACTAGCACCCAAACCCTCGGCATCCAGGGTCAGAATGGCACGCATATATTTGGAACGGGGGGTGATAACGTCAAGCTGAGACCCTAGTACACAAAGCACGGCAACCAGGGTCAGAAAGGATCGCATACTATAGGAAACGGGGTGCAAAGTCAGCTGAGACGCCTAGTAAGAAAACCACGGCATCCATGGTCAGAATGGAACGCATTATTTTGGAAACGGTGTGTTAAGTCAGCTGAGACCTAGTACGCCAAACCCTCTGCTCCAGGGTCAGAATGGATCGATAGTTAGGAACGGGGTGATAAGTACAAGCTGAGAGGAATAACACGCAAAACATGGCATCCCGGGTCAGAAAGGATCGCCATTAAGGAACGGGGAGATAACTCAAAGCTGAGACCCTAGTACACCAAAACCACGGCATCCCGGGTCAGAGAAGGCGGATCGCATATTTCAGAACGGGTGTGATAAGTCAAGATGAGACCCTAGTGCGCAAAACCACGGCCAACCAGGGTCAGAATGGATCGCATATTTTAGGAAACGGGGGTGATCATGTCAAGATGAGACCCTTCTGTTTAGTACACAAAACTCGGCATCGGGTCAAAATGGATCTCATATTTCGGAACTGGTGATAGTCAAGCTGAGACCCATAGACATAAAACCTCTCGGCACTTACACGGTCAGAATGGATCGCAAATCGAAGGGTGATAAGTCAAGCTGAGACACTAGCAACTCCGCATCCCGCGGTGGGTCAGCCTGGATCGCATATTTCGGAACGAGAATGATAAGGTCAGCTGAGACCCTAGTGCGCAAACCTCGCTCTAGGGTCCAGACTGGATCGCATATTTTAGGAACGGGGGATAAGTCAAGATGAGACCCTAGTACACAAAAACACTCGGCTCCAGGGTCAGAAAGGGATCGATTATTTTGGAACGGGTGATAAGTCAAGCTGAGACCCTAGAACATCAAACCCTCGGCATCCAGGGTTTAGAATGGATGATATTTCGGAGATGGGTGATAAGTCAAGAGGACCTAAGAATCGGCATCCAGGGGTCGAATGAATCGCATTTTTGGCATGCGTGACAAGTCAAGCTGAGGCCCCTAGTTACACAATAACCTCGGTATCCAGGGTAAAAGCAATGGTTCGCATAATTTTGGAACGGCGGTGATAAGTACATAGCTGAGGACCCTAGAAAGCCAACACCTCGGCATTCAGGGTCAGACTGGATCGAAATTATGGAAAGGGTGATAAGTCAAGCTGAGACCCTAGAACACAAAAAACCTCGGCAACCGCGGGTCAGAAATGGATCGCGTATTTGGAACGGGTGATAAGTCAAGTGAGACCCTAGTACGGGCAAAACCTCGACATCTAGGGGTCAGCATGGATGCCTATTTAAGAAGGGTGATAAGGTCACGCTGAGGACATATACACCAAAAATCTCGGCATTCCATGGTCAGAAAGGATCTATATTTCAGAACGGGGATAAGTCAAGCTGAGACCCTAGTACATAAACCCTCCGGCATCAGGGTCGAATGGCTCGCATATTTCGGAACCGGGTGCTAAAGTCAAAGTGAGACCCTAGTATCGGCATCCAGGGGTCAGAACTGGATCGCATTATTGGAATGCGTGACAAAGTCCAGCTGGACCCTAGCACACAAAACCTCGGCATCCAAGGTCAGAATGGAACGCAAATTTTGGAACGGGTGATAAGTCAAGTGAGACCCTAAGTACACAAAAACCCGGATCAGGGTCAGCAACGGAACGCTATTTTGGAAGGGTTGATAAGTCAAGCTGAGACCCTAGTACGCAAAACCTCGGACAATCCATGGTCAGAAAATGGATCACCATTTTTGGAACGGGTGCAAAGGTCCACGCGAGGACCCAGTACGAAACCCTCGGCCATCCAGGGGTCAGAAAGGCACGCAAATTTTGGAACGGGTGAAAGTCAAAGCTGTGAGAGACTTAACACGCAAAACTCGGCATCCAGCGGTCAGAAAGGTAGTCATAGTTTTGCGAACGGGAGATAAGTCAAAGCTGAGACTAGATACACAAAACCTCGGCATCCAGGGTCAGAATGGATCGCGTATTTTGGAACGGGTGATAAGTCAAGCTGAGACCCTAGTACGCAAACCCTCGAATCTAGGGTCAGAATGGATCGCATATTTAGAACGGGTGATAAGTCAAGCTGAGACCCTAATACACAATATCTCAGGCATCAGGGTCAGAATGGATCTAATATTTCAGAAACGGGGTGATTCAGTCAAGTGTCGGACCCTAGTACTACACCCTCCGGCAACCAGGGTCCGAATGGATCGCATAAAACGTAACGGGTGAAAAGTCAAGCAGAGACCCTAGTACTCGGCATCCAGGGTCATAATGATCGCCTTTTTGGAGTGCGTGACCAAGTCCAGCTGAGACATAGCACACAAACATCGGCATCCAGGGACCGCACTGGATCGCATATTTTGGAACGGGTTGGTTCAGTCAAGCTGGACCCTTAGTTTACACACAAGCCTCGGCAATCGAGGGTCCGAATGGATCGCATATTTTGGAACGGGGAGATAAGTCAAGCTGAGACCCTAGTACGCACAACCTCGGCATCCATGGTCAGAATGGGATCGCATTTTTGGAACGGGTGATAAGCTCAGCTGGACCCTAGTACGAAAAAACCTACGGATCCCTGGTCAGCTGGATCGCATCTTTAGGAAGGGTGGAAAAGTCAAGCTGAGACCCTAGTAACAAACCTCGGCATCCAGGGTCAGAATGGGATGGCGACATTTAGGAAGGGTGAATAAAGTCAAGCAGAGACCCTTAGAACGCAAACCTCGACATCTAGGGTCAGAATGGATCGCATTATTTAAGAACGGGTGCACATGTCAAGCATGAGACCCTAATAAAAAAATTTGGGAAAAAGGGGTGAAAAGCAAGCAAACCCTAGCCCCAAAACCCCCGGCCCTGGGGCGGGAATGGTCCATTTTTTGGAACGGGGGGAAAAGTCAAGCGGGAAACCAAACCGGACCCGGGGGGGCCGAAGGGCCCTATTTGGAAGGGTGAAAGTAACTGGCCCAGACAAAAACCCTGGGCACCCGGGGTAAAAAGGATCGCTTTTTTTGGAAAAGGGGGGGGAAAGAAAGCGGCCCCTTACAAAACCCCCCGGGCAGGGGGGGTCGGGAAGGATCCCTTTTTGGGAAGGGGGAAAAAAAAGGTTGAGCCCTAGTCCCAAAAACCTGGGCATAGGGCCAAATGGTTCCGAAAATTTTTTGGGAAAGGGGGTGATAAGTCAAGTAACCCTAGTCCAAACCTCGGCACCCGGGGGCAAAGGGTTCCTTTTTTGGAACGGGTGAAATAAGGGGGCCCCTTTTTAAGAAAAAACCCCCGGGAAACCCGGGGGAAAGAATGGATCGCTTTTTGGGAAAAGGGGGGTTGAAAACCCCAAGGGAGCCCCTAGTCCCCCCGGGCCCCTCCGGGGCAGAAGGGATCGTTTTTAAAAGGGGTGAAATAAAGCGGAGCCCCTAGTCCAAAACC
>JAVBHU010001065.1:0-11695 GCA_034768395.1 Linum lewisii | reverse complement strand
GCTTTTAGACTGTTGAATACATCAGTGTAGCGCCTTTTGCGGCCCAAAACATCTGGGGCATCACAGACCTGTTATTCCCTCAAATTCCCTTTGGCCAAAAAGGCCATAGCCCCTTAGAAGCTGGCCACGGAGGGTGCCCCCGCATAGCTAGTTAGAGGCTGAGGTCTCGTTCGTTAAACGGAATTTAACCAGACAAATGCCCCACCAATAAGAAGGGCATGCACACCACCCATAAAATCAAAAAGAGCTCTCAGTTGTCAACCCTTACTATGTCTGGACCTGGTTTTTTTTCCCCCGTGTTGAGTCAAATTAACCGCAGGTCCACTCCTGGTGGTCCCCTTCCCGTCAATTCTTTAAGTTTCAGCCTTGCGCATACCCCCCCGGAAACCCCAAAAGACTTTGATTTTCTTTAAGGGCGGCGGAGTCCAAAAAGAAAACATCCGGACCCCTGGTCGGCATCGTTTATGGTTGAGATAGGCGGTATCTGATCGTTTCGACCCCCAACTTTGTTCTTGATTAATGAAAACATCCTTGGAAAATCTTTCGCGTTTTTGCTTTCATAAATCCAAGAATTTCCCCTTGAATGAAATAGGGAATCCCCGATGCCCCTTTTAATCATTACCCCGATCCCGAGGCCAACACAATGGACCAAAACCCTGTGTTGTTATCCCTGCTAATGTTTCAGGGTGGCTTGCTTTGAGCATCTAATTTCTTAAAAGTAACTGCCCCGGAGGCAGGGGACCCCCAATTAAGCCAGGAGCGCATCGCCGGCAGAAGGGGGCAAGACGCGGGCACACCGTGAGGCGGACGGCCGCCCCAAACCCCAAGGTAAAACTCGAGCTTTTAACTGCAAAAAATTTAAATATACGCTTTGGAGTGGAATTACCGCGGCTGGGGGCACCAGCTTGCCCCCCAAAGGGTACTCGTTAAGGGGTTTGATTGTATCTTCCAATTTCCGGGACTAAATGACCCCGGTTTATTGTTATTTTTGTCATTACCCCCCCGTGTCGGATTGGGAAATTTGGCCTGCTCCCTTCCTTGGATGGGTAGCCGTTTTCAGGCCCCTCCCCGGAATCGAACCCTAATTCTCCGTCCCCCCGTCCCCACATGGTAGGCCTCTATTACCATCAAAATTTGATGGGCAGAAATTTGAATGTGTCGCCGGACGAAGGCCTTGCGATCCGTCGAGTTATTGAATCTAAAAAACAAGGGGCAGAGCCCGCGTTGACCTTTTATCTAAAAAAATGCGCCCTTCCAAAAGTGGGGGGTTTTTTTGCAGTTTAGCTCTAGAATTCTACGGTTTCGAGTGAAGGTACCATCAAAAAATAAAACTGTTTAATGAGCATTGCAGTTTCACAGTTGAATTTGTTCATACTACACATGCAGGTTTTAATCTTTGGGGACAAGATATGACTCTGGCAGGATCAACCAGGTAGACCCCCTCATTCGACGCATCCCCTAGCTCGGGGCCGAAGCCCCAAAGATAAGGAAGATGCAGTATAATAAATAAATCAAAGGGTCGGGCCAACCCATTGGGTGTAAGCCCCCAGGGCCCACATCCTTCCGCATCGGAGCACAAGCGACACACTGGGTCCATGAAACGCACGGGTGAGAGATGGAATAGTGGGCCACCACGATGTCCACCAACCCCCCCCAAGGGAGCACAATTTTAAAAACGGGTCTTGCAACATGTAATTCCCCTTTTTTGGGGTTTGGCAACACGGGAATCGTTCTCCACCATCGGGGTCGGGGAAAGGAGGCAATGAAAGAGATGTGAGAAGGGTTCGTGCTCAAAGCACGGAGCCCGTCCTCCCAAAAAAACTAAAAAACATATGTGCATCACGTACACTATGACAGCCCCCATCGATGACCCCCCCAAAGAGCTTGACGTTGCAAAACCCACCAAACAAATTCACCAACGTGCCCCTGACCCCGGGGCCCGAGAGCCCGGGGCCCCCCTGATCCCGGGGCCCAAAGGGCCCCCCGGCCCCCCCCCCTTTCCCCCGGGGCCGGGTCACGAACCCAAAGGGGCCCCAAACGCCCCGGGTTTCCGGGCCAGCCCCCAAACCCCAAAGGGGCCCCTGGGAAAAACCCCCATGCGGGGCCAGAGCCCCGGGCGCTCCCCCCTTTCCCGGGGCCCCGAGAGCCCCGGGCCAAACCGGGTTCACAAACCCAAAGGGGCCCCCCGGATGCCGGGCCCAGCTCCCGAGCCAAGGACCCCGGATGTAGGGGCCAAGCCACCCCCCCGAGAGCCCCGAAGCCCCCCCGGATGCGGGGCCGATTTCCCGACCCAAAGGCCCCCCAACACAGCCCCTTCCCGGGCCCGATCCAACCGGGGGCAGGGGCATGAACCCTTGTCAACCCTTTTCAAACCCAAATTGTCTAACACACTGTCAAACACCCTGTACACTAAAAACCTCTGTTTCCCCCAACCGCCTATCCCCGCCTATCACCCCCCCCCCCCGGCCCCCCCCCTATAGAGCAAATAACCACTGAACCCTGAAAAAAGCGACTGACCCTGAATGCCCCCGCCGGCGATAGGGCGGCGACCGAAGGCCGGGGGCCCCCCCTCCTTGCCCCCTGGTGTGCCCCACGGCGGGGGCCACGCTCATTCACGGTCGGCCACCGGGGGGGTCGGCACCCCCCCCCTATAGAGCAAATAGCAATTTTCCTCTCCCCCACGGGTTAGACATAAATATACCCGGGGTAAACCCCCCCATAAAATCTTCATTTTAAGGATTTTTGATCGAAATTTTGCAGAGATTTTAAGCATACCATAACCATTCGGTACAAAGTTTCTTTAATTTTTGAATTAGTTTTAAAATATTTCCAAATATTTTTCTTTTGATGGGACACCCGGTGCGGGGGCCCGAGAGCCAGTCCCAAACCCCGGAGCAGGCCGAGAGCCCCGGGCCAGCCCGGATGCGGGGCCCGAGAGCCCCCGGCCTGTCCGGGGATGCGGGGCCGAGAGCCTGAGCCACCCCCTGATGTAGGGCCGGGTCCCGGGGAACCCCCGGTGCGGGGCCCGAGATCCCTGATGCGGGGCCCGAGATGTGACCCAGCCCCGGATGCGGGCGAGGCCCGGTCCAGCCCCGGAGGGAAAGGCTGGGCCCCCCGGACCCCCCGGGCTGGGCCGAGCCCCCAAACCAAAGGGCCCCCGGACCAGCCCCCGATGCAGGGCCGGGGCCCCACGACCCGGAAAGGCCCCGAACACCCGGATTTTTAAGTGCCATAACCATTCTGATGCAAGTTTTAAAAATTTTTGGATTGTATCAAAAATATTTCCCAAATTTTTTTGCTTTTGATCCCGACCATGGCATTGTCGACCTTGTCCGTGCCCGATTCGTGGCCATGGCCGCTAGGACGCCCGGATGAGCCCTAAGGTTTTATGGCAACTTCACTTGCACCCCTGGTTCAATTTTTTTGCCCAATTCACTCTATACCGAGGGGGGGTGCAAGAGAGTGGGGTGGGATTCTTTCCCGATTTGGTTTATCCCAACCCCCTTTCCTGGAAATCGTCTCAAGGAGTTTTATTAACCCATGTACGAAAGAGAGACCATATGGTCCAAACCCCTATGCCAATTTTTTAAAAAGATATGCAAGATGTTTTCGGCTTTTTTGGGGTGTGGGAAAATTATACACTCCAAGGTTGTTCGTAAGGGGGCCCTCAGCGGGGTGAACTTAAAAGTTTGTATCATAGTTAACCCTCTTAGTCTGGCCCTTGTGTAAAAATTTTTTAGGGGTTGAAAAAAGGGGTTTCAAAGGGGGAGGGAGAACGGAGCGACATGGGGCTGAATTCCCTGGATCGGGCAGCAAAAGGGCCCCTCTGCCATTTCATACCCCCTGGATTTAAAATCGTTGCAAAGGATTCTATTCATGCTCGGTGGAAATCAAATTTTAAAAGGCGGCCCCGGCAAACTTTCCCTTTCCCGGGGTTGGCCAAGACACGTGCCTTTGGGGGCCGGAAAGGCCCTATGCTGGTCGGCAATCGGGCAGCGAAGCAGGGTCGGTGCACCCCGGTTCTGACTTAGGGCTTTCAGCAAATCCAGCCCCGGGTTTGTTCGCCCATGGCTTTTAAACCAAAGGCGTGCCCATTGTGCGAATCCGGTTTCCCTTTTGACTGGGTTTGGTTACTGTCGCGAGCGGTCACGTGGGAAAACAAACCCTGTCTACGGGGGTTCAAACCCGCTCCTTTCCCCTATTGGTGGGGAACAACCCAAACCTTGGTGAATTCTGCTTCAAAATGATGGAAGAGCCGACATCGAAGGATCAAAAAAGCAAGTCGTTTGAAGCTTGGCTCCCACAGCCGTTTCCTGTGGAACTTTTCTAAACCCCCTTTGCTTAAATTCCGAAGGTCAAAAGGGATAAAGGGCCAGCTTTAGGTTCGTATTCGTACTGGAAATCAGAATCAAACGAGTTTCCCCTTTTGTTCCAACGGATTTCTGTTCCTTTGGCTCATCTTAGGAACCTGCGTTATCTTTTAACAGATGTGCCCCCCCACCCAAACCCCCCACCTGAAAATGTTTTCCCGCCGGATGGGCCCCGCCGAACGGCCTTTGGTAAAAAGGGGGAGGGGCAGTCCCCCGCCTCCGTTCCGGAATAAGTAAAAAAAACGTTAAAAGTAGGGTATTTCTTTTTGCCGGGCTCCCACTTTACTAACCTCTAAAGTATTTCCAAAGTGGACTGAGTAAGCTCAAAGGGTCTTTTTTCCCCCGCTGATTTCGCCAACCCCGTTCCGGGTGTGGTTTCGCTGGATAGTGACGGGGGACGGGGAAATCTTTTAAACCCATTCTGCGCGTCACTAATTAGATGACGAGGCATTTGGCTCCCTTAAGGAGTCATAGTTACCCCCGCCGTTACCCGCGTTGGTTGAATTTCTTCACTTTGACATTCAGAGCACTGGGCAGAAAAATCCTTGCGTGAGCACCCGCAAGGACCATGAAATGCTTTGTTTTAATTAAACAGGGGGATTCCCCTTGCCCTTTACCAGTTTGAGCTGGCTTTCGACCCCCGGGGAAGGGCCCCCCGCGAAGAGGCTTTCCCAGCCGTCCCCCGGCCCGGCACGGGGACCCGTTCGCCGCGGGGCAGCCGAGAGTCTCCGACGCGGCGGGTTCGGATGGGCCCCCCGGGGGCCCACCCCTCGACCCAATCCTTTTCCCGAGGTTACGGATCATTTTGCCGATTTCCCCTTTGCCTACATTTTTCCCATCGCCCAGAGGCTGTTCCCTTTGGGACCTGATGGGGGTTTTTGAGTAGGGACCGGGCGGGAGGGCACTCGGTCCTCCGGATTTTCATGGGCCGCCGGGGGGCACCGGCCCCGCGGAGTGGGTGCTCTTCCGGCCGCTGGACCTCCCCCGACTGAGTCGTTTTCCCGGGGGGGGGCCGTTTTTAACAGAAAAAAATAACTCTTCCGAGGCCCCCCCCGACGTCTTCCCGGGCTCCTAAAAGTTGCCCTCAGCCGCCGCGTCCGGTTTAGGAATTTTAACCGATTCCTTTCGTTTCTCGCGCGCGGACGCGCTATCGACGGGTTTCCCCCTCTTTGGATCGACTAACCCCTGTGCAAGTGCCCTTCACATGGAACCTTTCCCCTCTTCGGCCTTAAAGTTCTATTTGAATATTTGCTACTACCACCAAGATTGCACCGACGCCCCCCGCCCCGGGGTGCGCCCTGGGTTTTGGCACGGCCCGCGCCCCCCCCACTCATCGGGGCCAGGCCCCTTGCCCCGACGGCCGGGGGTGTGGGTCGCGCGCTTAAGCGCCCTCCTTTTGGGGCTAGTTGATTCGGAGGGGGAGTTGTTACACACTCCTTAGGGATTTCGACTTCCATGCACCGTCCTGTTGTCTTAATCGACCAACCCCCTTTGTGGGTTTTGGTTAGGCGCAGTTGGGCACCTTTAACCCCGGTTCCCGGTTTTCACCCCGCATCGCCAGTTCTGTTTTACCAAAAAGGGCCCCACTTGGGCTCTCGATTCCCAGGAGGGTCATCAAGCAGCCCCCCCCGCCCTTACCTATTTAAAGTTTGAAAATGGGTGAGGGCATTGCCCCCGAGCCCAAAATCATTGCTTTACCGATAGAAACTCGGTTTTGAGCTCCAGCTTTGGGGGAAAACTCGGAGGGAACCAGCACTAGAGGTTCGATTAGTCTTTCCCCCCTATACCCAAGTCGAGAAGATTTCCCGTCAGTTGCTGCGGGCCCCCACCAGAGTTTCCTTGGCTTCCCCCGTGGCATAGTTCCCATCTTTGGGTCCCGACAGGCATGTCGCACTCAAACCCTTTAGAAGATCAGGTCGGTCGGCGGTGAAACCCCCGGGGGTTTTTTTTTCCCGCCAGTCAGTTTCCCTTGCGCCTGGGGGGTTTACTCCCCCGTTGACTCGCACACAGTCGACCCCTTTGGGCCGTTTTTTTCAAGGGGCGGGCGAAGGGGGAGCCCGCGGGCCCGACCCCCTAGGCGCGGTGGGTGAGCACCCCGTGGCGGCGCGCGCTGCAGTAAATCGCGGCGGCGGCATCTCCACGAGCGTTTCAAAGGCCCGGGTTTGGGGCCGCACCCCACAATCCGCGGGGGTCCGCACCCCGACCCGATCAGCGGAGGCTTGCCTTTCCCGATCCGACCGGGGGCTTCCCCGGCCCCCATCCGCTTCCCCCCGGGGAAAATTTCAAGACTCTTTGACTCTTTTTTCAAAGTCCTTTTCTCTTTCCCTCGCGGTACTTGTTCGCTATCGGTCTCTCCCCCGATTTACCCTTGGAGGGAAATTTTTCCGCCCGTTAGGGTTTTGTTCCCAAAAACCCGACTCGTAGAAGCGCCTGTGGTGGAGGGTCCGGGCACGACGGGCTTCACCCCCTCCGGGCCCCTTTCCCGGGGACTTGGGCCCGGTCCCCGCTGAGGCGCTTCTCCAGACTACAATTCAAAGCCGAGGATCCTTTTCAAACTGGGGGCTTCCGGTTCGCTCGCCCTTACTAAGGGAATCTAGTAAGTTTTTTTTCTCCGTTATTGATATGCTTAAACCAGCGGGGTTTCCCCCGACTGGGGTCGGAAGTTGGATGGGGCTAATAAAATAAAAGGCCCCATGGTCCACATAATTTCGTGGCCAAAGGGAGCAACCCCGGCTAAAAGACCTTGGTCGTTTAACCCCCAGCTCACCGTGGGGTCTCTTCCGAGCTTTCATTTCGGCCATCCAGTAGGCTATTCAGCCCTGGGAGGCCAGAATCCCCACCTTCCCAATTTTGGGGGAGGGGACTTTTTGTGACACCCAGGGGTGCCCTCAACCAAAAAGGGGTTCAGGGCAACTTGCGTTAAAAAAAACGATGGTTCACGGGGTTCTGCAAATTTACACCCAAGTTTTCGCATTTTGCTGTTTTCATCGATGCGAGGCCCAATATCCCCTTGCGAGAGTCATTATTCTATTTAAAAATTGGTGGGGGCCCATTGCACACCGTGACCGGGCACATGACGGGTCGTCCTGTAGTATTCCTTGGGCTTCCCCCGCCGGGGTTTGTTAGTTTGTGGGGAGGCTAACATGGTGGTCAAACCCCCCCCGAGCAAGGCAGGCCTTCGCGTGGTGGACCTAGGGCCACCAAACATCGCCTTCCCCCATTTAAAAACAAGTTCGCTGGTCATTTGCCCGGGGAGGTTTTGACAATGATCCTTCCGCGGTTCACCCACGGAACCTTGTTGACTTCTCCCTTTCCCCAAAAGATAAGGTTTAGTGAACTTCTCCCAGTCGCCGGCGGGGGGAACACCCCCGTCGCCGCGTCCGAACACTTCACCGGGCCCTTCAATCGGTAGGACGACGGGCGGTGTGTACAAAGGGGAGGGAGTAGTCAACGCGAGTGTGACTCGCGCTTACTGGAATTCCGTTGAAGACCCAAAAATTGCAATGATTATCCCATCACGATGAAATTTCAAAGTTTTCCCAGACCTGTGGCCAAGGCTTAGACTCGTTGAATACTTTGGTAGGCGCGTGCGGCCAAAAAACATCTAAGGGCTCACAGGGCCTGTTATTGCCTCAAAAATTCCCTTTGGGCCCAAAAGGCCTAGTCCCTCTAAGAAGTGGCCCCGGAGGGTTTCCCCCGATAGTGTTGCGGCTGAGGTCCTTCGTTAACGGAATTAACCGACAAATCGCTCCACCAATAAGAAAGGCCATGCCCACCACCATGAATAAGAAAAAAGCTCTCAGTCTGTATCCTTACAGTTGGACCCGGTAAGTTTCCCCCGGGGAGTCAAAAAGCCGCGGCTCCCTCCCGGTGGGGCCCTTCGTAATTCCTTTAAGTTTTGCCCCGGGACCATTTTTCCCCCCCGGAACCCAAGCTTGATTCTCATAGGGGCGGCGGAGTCCAAAAAAACACCGCGCCCGGTCGGCATCGTTTTTGGTGGACTGGCGGTTCTGATGTCTTGGGCCCCCCAACTTTTTTTTCTTGATTAATGAAAACATCTTGGAAAAATGCTTTCGCATTGTTGTTTTTTATAAACCCAAAGTTTTACCTTGACTATGAAATCGAATGCCCCGACTGCCCCTGTTATCTTACCCCGATCCCAAAGGCCCAAACACAAATGGCCCAAAAATCCTTGATGTTACCCCATGCTAAGTTTTCAGAGCGTAGGCTTGTTTGAGACCTAAATTTCTTCAAAGAAACTGCGCCAAAGGCACGACCCGGCCCAATTAAGCCCAGGGGCACCCCGGCGGGGGAAAAGAGGCCGGTGCACACCGTGAGGGGGACGGCCCCGCCCCAACCCCAAAGGGTCCAATCGAGCTTTTTAACTGCAACAATTTAAAATATACGCTATTGGAGCGGAATTAGCGGTGCTGGCACCAGATTGCCCCCCAATGGGTACCGTTAAGGGGTTTGATTGTACTATTCAATTCCCAGATCAAGGGCCCCGGTTTTGTTATTTATTGTACTACCCCCCCGTGTCAGGTTTGGGTAATTTGCGCGCCTGTCCCTTTCCTTTTGGATGTGGTAGCCGTTTTCGGTCCCTCTCCGGATCGAACCCTAATTCCCCGTCCCCGTCACCCCATGGTAGGCCTTTCCCTACCATCAAAATTTGATAGGGCAGAAATTTTGAATGATGCGTCCCCGGCACAAAGGGCCCTTGGATCCGTCGAGTTATCATGAATCTCAAAAAAGGGCAAGCCCGGTTGACCTTTTATTAATAAATGCGCCCCTTCCAAAAGTCGGGGTTTGTTGCAGTATTAGCTCTAGAATTACTACGGTTATCCGGAGCAGGTACCCCTCAAACAAATATAACTGATTTAATGAGCCATTCGCAGTTTCACGTTGAATTTTTTCATACCACACATGCATGGCTTAATCTTTGAGACAAGATTGATACTGGGAGGATCAACCAGGTGCATTCCCTCATTCGAGCATCTCCTACTCGGGCCGAAACACCCCAAAAAAAGGGGGAAAATGCAGTCTAAAAAATGAAACGAAGGGTCGGGCCAACATTGAGGATGTAAAACCCCTGGCCACACACTTCCAGCTCCGAGAGCACAAGCGGACAACTAGGGCCATAAAACGACGGGGTGAGGACTGGAATAGTGGGCCACACGATGTCCAAAGCACCCCAAGGGAGCACAAGGTAGAACGGGTCTTGCAACATGATAATTCCCCTTTTTGGGGTTTGGGCAAACAGGAATCGTTCTCCCCATGGGGTCGGGGAAGGAGGCAAGAAGAGAGATGTGGGGGACCCGGTTCGATGTCAAAGACGGACCCCGTCCTCCCAAACAACTAAAAAAACCACTATGTGCTTTTCAGTACATTTATGACAGCCAGCATCCGATGACCCGCCAATGGTTAGACGTTGCAAACCCCAAAAACAAGTTCCCCAAACGGACATAAACGCACCGCTTAAACGAAAGAAAAAAACAGAAAAACCCCGGACAAAGATCGAAGGGGGAGTACCCCCAGGCCCCCCGAGATACTCCCAAACGCCGCAACGGCAACCACGGGACGACAATAACCATGGGGGGCCCAAATGCAACGGTTACCATGGGGGAAGCCAGTGGGGGCCCAGCGGAAGGGCCGGGGGAACACCGATAAATTGACCCCAAAAAACCCTTAAAAAAAGGGCCGATGACCACGAATGCGACCCCCGGGACCAGCCGCGGCGACCAGGGCCCGCCGGCCGGGCCCCCCACCTTGCCCCGTGGGGGCCCTGCGGAAAACCCAAAGCAGTGCTGGGACAGTGGCCGGGGTCAAGCGCACGGTCGGCCCCCGAGGGGGGTTTTCGGGCACACTGAGAGGTAGGAATTTTCCCTGGGGCAAAAGCGGGGGCCCCATCATTGGGGACACCCCCCAAATAACCCCTAACCTGAAAAAAGCCCACCCATACCCAAATGCCGGGGCGGGGGCCAGCCGGGCCGGGGCGGCCCCAACTTGCCCCCTTGTCCCAACGGGCGGGGCCACCCTTACTTCAGGTGGACGGGGGGGTGGGACCACCCCCCTATAGAGCAATGACCCATGAACCTGAAAAAAGCCGACTGACCATCGAATGCCCACCCCGGCGATAGCGGGCGGCGACCCCAAGGCGGCGGCCCCCCTCCTTCCCCCTGGTGTGCCTCAGGGGCGGTGGCCACGCTAGTTCACGGTCGGCCCCCGAGGGGGTCGGCCCACCCCCCTATGAGCAAATAGCAACTTTTCCTCTTTCCCCCGGGGGAGACATCAATATAGCCCAGGAGTCACACCCCCCCATAAAAACTTATTTTAAGGGGTTTTGATTGAAATTTTGCAGGATTTTAAGCATCCCAAAACCATTCTGGTACAAAGTTTAAAATTTTTGAATTAGTATTAAATTTTTCCCGAATTTTTTTTCTTTTGATGCTGGACACCCGGAGCGGGCCGAGGGGCCGTCCCAGACCGGAGCAGGGCCGGAGCCCCGGGCCACCCCCGGTGCGGGCCCGAGAGTCCCCGGCCTGTCCCGGATGCGGGGCCCGAGACCCCTGACCCACCCCCTGTTTTGAGGGCGGGTCCCGGGGCCCCCCGGTGCGGGGCCGAGTTTCCCGATGCGGGCCGAGGGTGCCTGACCCAACCCGGATGCAGGGCCCAGAGCCCCCGGTCCGCTCCGGATGCAAGGGGAGCCCCCGGGCCGCCCGGTGCTGGGCCCGGCCCCCAAGCAAAGCCCCCGGCCAGCCCCCCATCGGGCCGAGCCACAGGCGGGGGCCCGAACACCCGGATGTTAAACTGCCATAAAAACCCTTCGTGAGAAAGCTTTATAATTTTTGGATTAGTATCAAAATATTTCCCCAAAATTTTGCTTTTTATGCCCCACCATGATTTTTCCGTCCGTGTCCGTGTCCCATTTGTGGCCCTGGCCGACTGGGCGAGGGGCTCTAAGGGTTTTATGGCAACATTCCCCTTGCACCTGGATTCAATTTTTTTGCCCAATCATCATATACCGAGTGGGAGTGCAAACAGAGGGGGTGGGATTCTTCCACGATTGGTCATCCAACCCCCCTTTCCCCGGGGAAAACGTTCAAGGAGTTTGATATAAACCATGTACGAAATGAGATGACCATATGGTCCAATCCCCTATGCCAATTTTCATCAATGTATGCATGACGTTTTGGCGTGGGCGTGTGGTCAAGATTATACACTCCAAAAGGTTTTTCGTAAGGGCCATCAGCGGCCCTGACATTAATAGTTTTACTCTAAGTTAACCCTCTTGTCTGGACCCTTGTGTAAATTTTTTAGGAGTTGTA
>JAVBHU010001064.1:0-11721 GCA_034768395.1 Linum lewisii | reverse complement strand
CCCTTCAACAGATTTGTAAATGATTTTTTTCGACAACCAATTATAACCAACACTAAATAAAAGGTCGGGTTGACGTGCGTAGTGCGACAGTTAGATGTCCGATTGGCGTGTGGGATGCAGCGGCTCGTCGAAGGTATGTTGGATGATAGTGCGGCAGTCGCAGGGTGAGGTGAGTCGACGGTAGCTAAGATACCGCTGAAGAAAAGAGCTTGAGAGAGAAATAAGCAACAGCTTGGCGGGAGAGCTTTTTTTTTATTTGGTGGCTAATGAATATTCCACAAACTCTAATCATTTAATTAAGTACCCAAAATTACTAATTTGTCCAGTCTATTCTAAACCGTCAGATCTAGTTTCTAATCTAACGATTCTTAGTTGTTTCTTACATGAGGACTCTACTGGGTGTCTTTAAGGTAGTAAATCCTAATATAATATTTCATTTAACTTAGGCAGTCTCCAATGGTGGGATTAAATGAGGGGCCAAATTAAGATGACCTCTTAAAACTTAAATGCATGCATTAAATGAGAGACCAAATTGAGAAAAAGAATTAAATGAGGGATTATGGGGCTATTATTGCCGGGAAAGGGAGGCAAAAAAGTGGGGTCCAAACATTTAATGTGGGAAAGTAAAAAAAAAAAAAAGGATGGTGAAGAAAAAATGATGTCCTTATTCCCTTGTGTGTACTGCACTGCAGACATCCTATTAGCTGTCATGCATTTAGGTAGCTGATCCCCATCCAACCCTTTCCAAGGGGAACTTCTAGGGTGACATAAGGGATTCTTATGTCCCCTAAACATAACCAATGAGAATCCTCCACATAACCTATTTTGGTTATTATGAGATAGAGTAGTTATTAGATAGTTATTGATAATTAATAGGTATCTTTAATAATTATCTAAAATATTTTAATTACCTTATTTACATTCATTCAAATATTCTTCTATTATTTTGAGTGCAGATTTTCCCTTTTTATCGTGGGTTTCCTTAGTCTTGTACAAGTTTTAATAATCTTGTTCAAACTTCACAATTTTTTCTAGGTTTATTTGCATAAACAACATCTAAAACTGATACTAGTATTTCATAACGTATACCATATTAACTTTTCAGCTCAAATAATTAAATTTTGATGTGGGTTGCAATCGTGCTCAGTGGATGGGTAGTTTTGTGGAGCTTCTTTCCAGGTTGTTTGTGCTGATGATGTCATGCTGAGTGGGTTTTGATTTTTTGGGCTAGAGGAGGGTTTGAGGCTGCTTGGTGGTTTGATAAATGGGGTCGCATACCATCAGTAACAACGGTGGCAGTTTAGGGTTGATTTTATATGATTGTTCAGCTTGTTGCTTTATATGATTTTTATTAATATAAAAAAGTACTCATTCATCAAAAGAAAAAACAGTAACCAAAAACATCCACGAAATCATATTGTGATATATATCCATAAAATACTAGTATAAACATCAATACTAGTATTCCCAATACTAGTATTACGTTTCCAAATTATCTAACCAAAAATATGCTAAGACTATTTCAAAACAAAAATAAGATCTAAACATCCATGATAACATCCGAGGAACCAGCAAAAGGAAAGTGTGCCCAAAACACATAAGTTACCAGAACATGACTTTCTGAATAGTTATATTGAAGGTTGATTTCTTGTGTTGAAGGTTGACTATCTTTTGAGTTTGTTTAGTTTCCCCCTTCGAACTTGCTGTTTTAACTTGTCCCTTCTTGGTATTATTTTTGTCCAGCATTTGCTTTAAAAGTAGTCATCCTGCACAATCGATTTAAAACTAGTTATTGAACATAATTCGTGAACCATATAACAAGCATGACTAATACTAGTATTGTAGAAAACATAAATACTAATACCACAAATATTAGTTTATGAACATAATTCCATAAACAATGAGATTACTATAACGAAAATAGTTGCAATTTCTATACATAGCTTCAGTAAACAAAAAAATCTAATTATGTTCGGTCGACGAGGAAGATTCACGAGACAAAACTACTGCCAAACGTAGGATTGAATGCATTGAACGTGACGTTATACATTGTTGAATACTAGTATTAGAACTGTTCTGTAAAAATCAAACCAAAAAACAAACCCCTAATCCTAATACTAATCAAACTTATGAGATAATCTGCATTCGTAATCCAAAAGTCGTAATTGTAATACTAATCAAACTTATGATAATCTGCATTCGTTTAATACTAGTACTAGCTAAGGTACTATCTGATTCGACCACACAGTTCAGAAACAAAATCCCCAAAACTGAAACTTCTAATTTCATAAACCAAAAAATCAAAAATCAACTCCTAAAACGAAGGGGTTTTCCACATGCAACACCAAAAAATGAAAGATCATATGAAGTTAGAAGGGGATTACCACACCGGAGCTCCGACGGGAAACGATTATCCTTCGAAGGCAGAAGATCGAACTTCCTTTTCTTTTTCCGACGAAAAATCCTTGGATGGAACCGGCGGCCAAAGTAGGGGACTGAAACGACCGTCCGGTGCCTTCTTCGCCGACGATGAGCAGTGGGTTTGAGTTCACCAAAGTAGGCACCGGCACTGTGAGAGGGAGTTGTGGGAGAGAGCTTTTGGGAGAGTGTTTTGGGCGGCTGGATAAATTGAAAGAAGGTGGAGAAGGGGAGTGGTAAAAAAATAGGGCTGTATTTATGGTAAATGTTCATTTAATTAGGGTAGTAATTAGGGTTTTTAATATTATTTTAATATTAAACTCCTATACCATTGGATCTGTTTGAAAGTGATTTAAGGGCTATAAGAGGTTATGTTATAGGGACATAATCTTCCCTTATGTTAGCCTCTGCCCTCCCCTTTCCAAGGGTTGGAAACTTCCAACTTTCATCTCAACCATTAGATCACTCTTTGACCTTTTGACCAATCCAATGGTCTAGATTATTAGGGGTACTTAGGACTTTACACACATTATTTAATTATTATATTTACAATAAATAAATTTAATTTTTTAGTGGACCGCCGTTGGCTCTCCGGCGGCCGGCACCGTCGCCGGCGACTTTTCCGGCGACCAGCGACTTTCCGGCGAGACTCCGGCGAAATTTTTTTTTTTTGAAAATTTTTTTTTACAAATTTTTTTTCCTTAAAAAATAACTAGTTAACACTTTTTTGCTATTAACTAGTTAACACTTTTTGCTGTTAACTAGTTAACAGTGTTTTTTTAATTGATAACAAGTTAACATGGTTTTTACCTGATAACTAGTTAACATCGTTTTTTGTTTGATAACTAGTTAACATCATGATTTAGATAACTAGTTAACAAAAAATTTAGTTGATTACTAGTTATCAAAATTAGTTAACTAGTTAACACATTTTTTTGTTGTTAACTAGTTAACAGTGTTTTTTTTTAACTAATAACTAGCTAACATGGGTTTTATCTGATAACTAGTTAACAACGTTTTTTGTTTGATAACTTGTTAACAGATTTTTTACTCGATAACAGTTATTTTTGTTAACTAGTTAACAACTCGAGTTAACTAGTTATCAAGTTGTTAACTAGTTAATCAACCAAGTTAATTAGTTAACTTATCAAGTTGTTAACTAGTTATCTAATTGAGTTAACTAGTTAACTTATCGAGTTAACTAGTTAACCAATCGAGTTAACTAGTTAACCAATCGAGTTAACTAGTTAATTAATTTTGAAAACTATTTATCAAAACTAATTAACTAGTTAGCAAAACTAGTTAACACGTTATCAACGACCATATTATATAGTTATAAAGTTTATCTAACAATGTTTGCATTTAAATGTTTACAAAATGGCCAAAATTCTCAAATAGTCAGCAATATAATTTTTAGTGACTGAGAATGTAACTTTCAATAGTTGTTAAAACATCCCAAAGCAGTCACCCAGATTACCTAAGTAATAAATCAATCACCTAACTTAACTAAATAACAAACCAGTCATCTAACTTAACTAAACGACAAATCGGTCATTCTTCTTCAACCTATTCTATTTACTTTTTCCAATTCTCCGCCGCTGGCCGTCGGCACTAAGGAACGAAGAACGACCGATGTTGGTTGAGAGAGAAGGACGGCCGATGCCGACGCGGCGTGGGTTGTCACGGCTTGGCCGATATCGGCGGTGTAGCTGATGAGGAAGACGACGAAGAGGATGAAGGCGATGCCGGCCCTCCAAACTGGAAGCCGAAGGAGACGCCGGAAGCCCAGAAATAATGAAAGCTGGAAACGACGTACGGCGGCCGATGTTTGGAATAGAAGCTGGTTCTGTGGCTGTCCTGTCAATTAGGTTTTTTTTAATTGAAATTCGAAAATGCCCTTCGGGTCAGTTGAGTTGGACCGGTCCAACAATGAAGGTTGGACGCAGATCGCGTCCCATCATTTATGCAGCACTCACGAGGGAAAGGGGTCTTCCTTTTTTTCAGCTCCCTTTTGTTTACTATTTTTTAATAGTATTTATGTTTAATTTTTTAATTGTTGTGTTTGATTTTTTAATTACTTTTGGAACTAAATTTTGAACGAGTTTAGTTTGTTCGCTTATATTTTGACGAGATTCAACAAACATATTTAAATACGAAATAACGGTTACAAAATATTTTTACGGAGTAAAAAAAAGTACCTTAAAAATTACTCAAATTTTATCGAAATGTTCATCTTGAATTATGATAAACAACTATAATAATAATCAAAAAGTAAAATTTGGGTGAGTTTTCTATACACAAGGCATTTGACAAATGATTTGTTTGTTAGGTCTAGAAATTTAGGTGAGTTTGTATTTCAACTTTCCCTGCAGCCCAAATTTCCTCCCCGCATGATTTCTGACAATTTTTGCCTCCCCAAAATTACAAGGAACACAAATATGATTGGTCCACTTCTTATTTTATTTCATACTTTTCATCTAGTGTCATTTCCATTGATTCTCTCTCCTTATAGCTTCAGACCCTTCTCCTTCTTCCTTTCTTCATCTATCTTCCTGCAACCTTCACCCACTGTTCATCAATTAGTTGTTGTTTTTTTTTATCATAATGGCAGATTATATTAATCAATCGAGCATAAGCGAAACAAAATAGGCGTCAAAGTTATTACAAAATAAGAAAGGGAGGTAGATCAGTTAGCCAATCAGTTGGCAAGCTATCCTCACGTGCCATTCTAGCAATCTTGTCTGCATCTCTAAGAAGCTCTCTTCTTTGCCAAAAAATTCCAATAGCAGGGGTTGCATCTGGATTTCCCGGATGGCAGCGATAATGCTGTGGCACTCCCATGGCCATTTCGGAGGAGGCGAGTGGATAGCATCGACAAGGGCCTTGCAATCAGAAATGATAACACATATATCAGAATCAGTTCTCACCAGCTCCACCGCTGTTAGAATGGCTTTCGCTTCTGCAACAATGGCAGCTCGACAAAAGAAAGTGTCAGCTCGACCGTCCACAACCTGTCCTTCGCTATTGTACACAATAACAGCGATTCTCGCCTTCTGGATGTCGTCTGCAAACGAACCATCACACATCAATTTCCTCCGGAAGTTGACTGGGGTGGATCCTGGATACTTCGCGGAGGTTTGGGGGTCATGCGGCTCAGAGGCCAATGTCCACATACGCAACTCAAAACTCAACTTAGCTTGAGTGTTTTCAAGGGTTGGAACCTCACCTCTCAAAACGACAGCGTTTCTGCTCTTCCAAATATTCCAAAGAGCGAAGGCAATAGCAGGAATGGCATCTGGGTGAGATGCTCTCGTCTTGTACAGCCATAGCAGGAAATTCTCATCTTCTGACGGAAGTGGGATGTAAGGGAAATGTGCTGCCCAGAATGCAGAAGGGATCCTGCACTGAAACAAGAGATGAACCCAGCCTTCACTTGATCCACTGCAGCATGGGCAAAGGTCATCAGCTGCACAATTTCGTCTTTGAAGGTTCACTCTTGTGGCCAAAACGTTCCTGCACAGCTTCCAAATGAAGAAGAGGATTTTCGGAGGAAGAGACAATTTCCATAGCCATTTCCACTCTTTAACCATACTCTGCACATAACTTTGGGGGGTTGGATTACGCACCTTAGACAGTACGTTATAGCAGGATTTAACTGAGAATAACCCCTTGCTGTCAAAGTGTCATATCCAACGGTCCTTGAATGACCGAGGTGCAAGAGGAATGAGAATAATTTGTCTTACCACCTTTTCCGGAAAGATGGTTCTCAGTTTTGGCCTATCCCAAATCCTCTGAGGCTGTAGAACAAAATCACTGATTTTGTAGTTAATAAAAGGTGGCAGCTCACATTTGAAGTCTTCAGTATCCGGACGCCAAGGTTCGTTTAACCATGTATCTTGGCCGTTACCGATACTCTTCCTGCAACCCATCACAAGAGCTTCCCTCCCGTGGAGGATACTCGACCAAAGCCACGAGGGACCTGACCCCTTTTTAGCTTCCAGAAATTCACACTTAGGGAAGTAGAGGGCTTTCAGAAGACGTACCCATAGAGCCTCCGGTTGAGTAAGAATCCTCCAACCCATCTTGGCCAAAAAAGCAACGTTAAAGTCTTCGAAGTTTCTGAATCCTAGCCCACCATTGCTTTTATGACATTGAATAGTTTCCTTGGACACCCAGTGAATCGTTCTTTTATTGCTATCACCAGCCCACCAAAATCGGCCAACGAGCATGTCCATTTTCTTCAGGAGTCTCTTTGGAAGAAGGAAGCAAGAGAAGATGAAAACAGGGATAGCCTGCAACACTGCCTTGACTAAAGTTTCTCTACCAGCTTGAGACAGCAGTAAGCTCTTCCAGGATTGGGCTCTGCTCTGCATTCTGTCGATCAGATATTGGAAAGCTTCCACTTTTGATTTCCCCCAATCCACCGGCAGCCCAAGATATTTGTCAAGTTTGATATCTCGATTCACTCCGAACACAGCCGCTACCCCCTCAGAAATGTCATCAGGTGTGTTAGCAGAGAATAAAATTGCTGACTTGGCCTCGTTGACAGCTTCTCCTGAAAGACAGCAGTAGCGAGTGAGCACATCCCTCATTCTTGTAGCCTGCAAAACAGAGGCTTTACCGAATAAACGGTATCGTCAGCAAAAACATTTGTGGTGCAGAACGGGACACCTGTGATTGAGCTTAACACCGGTGACCTTGCCTCTGTCAACTTCTTTACACATCAGGTATGAAAGAACGTTGGAGACCACAATAAATAAGAATGGGAATAGGGGATCCCCTGATCGGTCGGAAGTAGCCCGATTGTGCCCCATTCACAAGGACGTTAAACCGGACAGAGCTAATCATGACCCTCACCCACTCCACAAAAATGTCTGAGAAACCCATTACCCTTAGAGTAGCAATAAGAAAGTCCCAATTGACTCTGTCGAACGCTTTAAGCATGTCCACCTTAAGAAGGAAGCAATAGTTTTTTACCTTTTTTCCTCAAGTTCATACGGTGGACAGCCTCATGTGCGACGACAATATTATCTTGAATTGCTCGGTTTCCAGTGAATGCAGCCTGTAACTCTGAAATGAGGGTTGGTATGAAGGGTTTTAATCTTGTTGCCATAATCTTCGACACTATTTTTGAACGAAAGTTTGTGATGCTGATTGGCCGAAATTGGGAAATCATCTACGGGCCTTTAACTTTCGGAATCAGCGCAATATTCGTGTCGTTCCAATCTTCAGGGATCATTGCCGGGGCTGAAGAAACTCTTTACTTCATTGCATAAGCTCCCTCCAATCGTCTCCCAATGAGCTTGGAAGAATTTCCCGGGGAACCCGTCTGGGCCTAGAGCTTTGAGAGGCCCCATCTGGAACACCGCGACTTTGATTTCACCTTCAGTCACCGTTCTACTAATGGTTCTGTTCATAGCATCAGTAACCACTCTTGGAAATTCATTGAGAAGTGAGAAGTCAACCACTTCTTTTGGAGCTGTAAAGAGGTTCTGATAGAAGCTCTTAATATGTTCCTTCACTTCATCTGGTTCTGTTACCAAGTGCCTGCATCGATCTTAAGGGAGCTGATGGTATTTCATTTTCTCCTCTGAAGCGTTGACTGATGAAAGAACTTAGAGTTTCTGTCTCCCAATCGAAGCCAGTCCACGCACGCCCTTTGAGCCCAATATTTCTCATCATTCTTCCAGCATTGAATGATTTCCTTCCTAGTATCCTCTTCCTCCGTATCGCCCCTTACTACATTTTGTCTCTCGCTGAGAATTTGCAGTTTATCAAGCAAAAGTTTGCTCTTCCTCTACTGTGAGAGGGAATCCTTTTTCCACTGGCAGAGATTGCTGGCGCAAAGTTTCAGATTAGTCGAGCTGCTAGCATTCTGATTCCACCCCGCATCAACAATTCCACTGTAAGTAGGATCGTCCATCCAGCCTGCTTCAAAGTGGAACCTACGTTTACCTCTGTTAAAGATGGGTTCTGTTTGGATAATGATCAGGCAGTGGTCTGAGCAAAGCATAGACTTGTGAGTCACAAAAGCATGTGGGAATAACTCGAACCATCCCGTATTGCCCAAACCTCTGTCGAGCTCCTGCCTTACCAAATTCCCAAGAGTATTGTTGTTCGACCAAGTAAACGTACAACCTTCACTTCGAATATCGATCAGTCCCGCTTCAAAGATAAAGTTGTTGAATTGCATGACCGAAGTAGGGTTAGGAGGAAGCAATCCATCCTTTTCCTCCAACTCACGGCATTGAGATCCCCAACTAAGCACCAAGGGTCAGTACTCGGCCTTGCAAAACCAAGGATATTTTGCCATACTCTCTCCCTATCCCCGACAATAGGAGCACCGTACACAAATGTTACAAAAATCTCAGTACCTTCCTGACATCTTGTGTGAATGAAATTCTTTGTCGAGTGGATAATCTCAATTTCCATATCCCTCACCCACCATAATGCTAGTCCTCCCGATAGCCCCCTCCGGATCAACATAAAGAGCATTAGTGAATTTACAGTGTTTCCTTAGCATTTCCATCGTCCCCCTGCTCTGTTTTGTCTCCATTAAGAAGACGATGGATGGGCAGTTCTTACGGATAAGCTCCAGTAAGTAGTCAACTGTAGGGGACTGCCCAATGCCCCTACAGTTCCAGTTGAATTAATAGATTCACATGTATGTTTCTTCCTCTTTCCGATTTGAACTCCATAGCTTTTCTTCTTCTTTCTGATTTCGACTTCTACCCACTGTTCATCTATTTTCTCCTTCATTCTTGCAGGGAAGGACTAGGCTAGATAAGAAAATTTAATTCAAAGCCATTGAAGCCCAGATCAGAGAATCGAAGAATTGGTTCTCCATACGAATCATTTACTTTGTCATCTTGCTACGAGCAGTGTCGTCTAAATGATGATATACTATTTACTGAAGTAATGGATTGAAAATGGTTTTCTTAGAATTGGTGACTTTTGTTTACCTCGAATTAAGCCATAGGAAGAAAGGATAAAAGGAAGGAAAGATAAACTTTGCCGTTCAAACTGTCTGCAAGCTGAATTTATTTTGCAGAAACTGAAGAAGATTGTTCAAGAACACTTGAGAGAGTGATAGTGTTAGGGATAGTTTTGTCATTACAACCCACTATTTATTTGATCAATTTTTTAATAGTATAATTGCAATACAAGTTCTCACTCCACCAAACAATGATTTTTAACTCTCTCAAAATAGAAGAAATCCTTCCCCTCGATCCTCAATCTTCCATTCCCTAATCCTCATTCCTCTATAACAAACGACCCCTAATTTGATTGTTCAAGTTTTTATTATTATTTTTTTTTTGACAAGGATTGTTCAAGTTAGATTTATTGAAATTGTATACATAAAATTATAAGACTTGTTTATTTTAGCTCTTGTCATGATTGGAGCAATTACAATTTTCAAAGAGATTTAGATGTCATATTTTGAAATGAGATTTTAACATTTAGCCTCTCGATTGGAGTTAGGAGAGTTAGACATATTTTGGAGACCCAATTTAGAGAAAACCTAAAACCTGCTGCGATCTTCATTCTATGTTGATTACATCCACTGCGATCGAGAATACTCAACCATACTGGAAACGATCTTCATTCTCTTCATTTTCGAAGCTCTGCTACTGGAACACACTAAGCAAGAAGTGAGAGCTCCCTATGGATTTTCTCTATTGTATCATAGTTAGGTAAGTTTATTTTTTCTCTTACTGTTGTCTATTGTGGACTGACTGATCTACTGCTTTCCCAATTTGAGCTCACTTGAACTTGAGTTCAGGGTTTGCCTTCCCTTTCTCATTACTGGGGTCGTCTTGTGTGTATTTTGCTTTGACGTTTCCCTTTCGAGCATTTTTCCAGGACTACAGTAGCAGTAGCTCATCTCCTTCCAAATGTGGACTGGCCTTGTTTCTACTTAGGCTGAGCTTAGCTATCATTGTAGTTCTTGCTCTTACATCCTTCTGGTGGACGATATCCATCTCCAGTCTCCACAGCCACCAGAGGGAAGATTGTCCATAGTTACAGACGGCTTCAGGAGCAGCTCTTCACAGATTCGTGGGATATTCGGGAGCTAGGTTAGCTAGGTTCATTTAGAAGAACAAGTAGTTAAATGAAGGATTAATTGGTTTATGATGATAATGGTGATGATGGACTGTAGGAACCTTCTTGGGGAGGATTTAGGTCCTCTACACACAAAGGAACTGGAGCATCTTGAACGTTCTCTGGAAGGCTCACTGAAGCAAGTCCGCTCAACTAAGGTTTGAACTATATATAACACATCACTCTCAGTCATATGTTGATTTCCATGTAACAATGTTCCAGTTTACTTGATATACTATACATTACTGGAGAATGAGATCAGAAATGGATACTGATATATACAACTCCTTTGCAGCCTCAGTTCATGTTTGACCAGCTCTCTGATCTTCAAAACAAGGTATACTCTCCCTCTTATGTAGGCTTATAAGCAGCCCTTTGATCTATTCGAATCTTTAGAGCCAACATTACTCAGAGTTTGAAATCTGAGCAACTAATGTTCTTTGAACTGACTTCAAATTTGGATGTTTCGTTAAAGTACCAAGAATGGTAATTGTGAAACAACGGTAATAGGAGAATTAAAGGAAGAAAAGTGGTTTCTAACGGGAATGAACATTGCAGCAAAGGAGGTTTTTGGTAGTTACGTTAACCAAACCTCTTTCGGGGATTGGGGTTGCTGAAAGCCTCAACGCTTATTGAGCTGTAATTATTTCCATTCAGTTCAGCTATCTCTGTATATATACTTTCCATTGCTGTACAAACTAATTAATTAATACAATTGGAAATTCCTCAAACTTCTTATGGTATCAGAGCTCAAATCCTTTCCTCTCAACTAAGATCCAATTTCCTCTTCTTCATTCTTTGACTTGCTATCATGGCGAGCGATTCCATAATCACTTCTCAGTTCACCGATCACTTTGCAAATCCGCTTTATCTTGCTCCTGGAGATAGTCTGTCTGCTCCGATTTACCAGCATCAAGCTCTCGAATGACAACTATCACACTTGGAGCAGAGGCATTACAGTCGCTTTGGAGCATCAAAAACAAGCTCCAGTTCATCAATGGAACCTCATCCATGCCTGATCCATCGATGCTTCATAGCGGCTTGGATCCGCTGCAACTTTGCAGTTCTCAGCTGGATCTTGAATTCAGTCTCCGATGACATTGCACAAAGCTTGATCTCATATGATGATGCTGCTTCCGCTTGGAATGATCTCAAACAGAGATTCAGTCAGGTGTGATGCTATCAGAGTTGCTGATCTGC
>JAVBHU010001063.1:0-11737 GCA_034768395.1 Linum lewisii | reverse complement strand
AGAACCATATTTGCAGTTAGGTAAATAGTAAATACATATAATATGATGTTTATTTTTCAAAAACACACAGCCAGCCTTTCAGAGCATTGACTTAAAGAGTACCGGATGTTTGAAAACGTAACGTTTTGGTACTCCTTCTATAAAATCCGTCAAATTGGTCCCGACCCCCAATTCTGTCCGCGTCCGTCCTCTTTCTCCGTCTAATTTGTCCACCGAGGACGCCTCGCTGGCCCCGCCACTTTCATGTTAATGCCTCGCTGTACACGCTCCGGTCGGTTCGCCTTTGTGTTTCAACCGTCAGAAATTTTTGAGTTGAATACATAACCTTCGTGTCCGTTCGGGTGACCTTTGACATGCCACTGATCGGACAATCATCACACTCTCTGTTCTCTCTCTTCGGTGACCGGATTTGAAATCTGTTTCTCTCCTCCGTTTGAAGTCGCCGGTTCTTCTCCCGAGTTTACAAGTAGCAGTGTGCAGACGGTAAGGATTTTTCTCGGTTTAGGGATTAGGGTTCCATTTGCTTCAATACATGGGAATAAGACATCCGCGCTTACACCGATGCTGTTTTCCACGCAGGTGTTCGAGGAGAGGTCGGAATGACGAAGTGGGTTTGTCGGCCACCGGCAATGGGGATCCGCATTATCGATTCCAGTGAGTTGAAGTTAAAGTTGTGTTTAATGAAACTCAGAAGACCGACATTTAAACTCGTTTGATGTTGTGGGACTGGTATGACATCTAGGGTTTAGGGTGGGTAATGAGGCGTTTGGGTATCTCACTTCTAATTGCAATTTCTTCTTACATTTTCAGCCAAAGAAGATCTCTTCACCATCGAGATGCATTTCAACGGATTTTCATAGGGAGCGAGTACTTGTATGGCTCTGTCGCGTGGTTCGATTGTGTAGACCCAGACTACCTCTCATTGATCGAGCTCAATGCTATGGCAGAGTTGGTGAACGTCGAAGGGACTTCTACCAATTTCTGTGGCCAAAACCAGGGTTTGGTATCGCCGATGGGTTACTTTGCATTGAGTGTGAGGATGATGTTCTGGCATTCAACAAGGTGAGGAAGAATATTGGTCCAGATGGTACTGTTCTAGGTGCACCGTTCTCCTTGATGAAGGTTTACGTGAAGCAGCTTTCTGAGTTCGAAGCAAGGATAAAATTGGCAGATCAAGATGGAACTCCATAGACCCACAGCTGAGAGCAGAGTTCAGTTCAGGTTGGAAGAACTGGATTCCGATCGGAAGTACAATCTGTACATGCAACACTTGGTGGCTCAACCTCAATGGCAGACAAAAAGGGAATGTTATTGTTGCCTTGGACTGCAACCCCAGAATTGAACATGGACGAAAGCTAGTTGGCCAAAAAGGGAATACCTGATTCCACATTTTTTGTGAACACCTCATCTCAGGTGGTCCCTGAAAAAGACAACACCGACAACATTCCAATCCACGAGGATGGTGGACCTGAAGTGAACCCACCGAGCGGGTCTGAGGCCAACCAAGTCAACCCACCCAATACTGAGGTCAACGACCCGGAAGCGGTAGTCAACCCACCAAATACTGAGGTCAACGACCCGGAAGTGGTAGTCAACCCACCAAATACTGAGGTCAACGACCCGGAAGCGGTAGTCAACGACCCGAAATTGGTAGTCAACGACCCGAATTTGGTAGTCAACCCCAATGATGTGGTGGTCCAACAAAGTGATACGGCAGTTGACCCCCACGACCAGCAAGATGAGGGTGTTAACCGGGACGATGGCACGCGTTGGCTGGAGGTGGAAGATGTTTTTGGCTGAAATGGAACGAGAGGAGGCTTTGAATGAACCAATCGTGGACGTCGAGGAAGGCTGGTCCTCACCGACCATATACAGTTCTCCGGAAACACCAAGAGTTTTCTTGGGACGGGCGGTATAATCCTTTTTCTTCTGAAGAAGACTCCGACTACGCCTACTTCGGGCCGCCTTCCCTCCCTCAAGCTTCATACTCCTCTGAAGATGAGTCAGACTATGCATACGTACCTCCGGAGGACAGCAACGAAACGTCAACTCACTCTGAATCAGCCCAAGATAACCAAGAATTAGATTCAGAAGCCGGGTCGAATGGGGAAGTTACTAAGTAATGCAAGGGATGAGGAAGACGTGTTTGACCGAGTCCGTGATGAGGAGGAGATGCTTAGCGAACGTGGGTGGGGTTCTGAGGAAGACCAAGACCCTAGAATTGATCAGTACCCGGTTTTCAATCCCTCTAGAGACATGGATGCTGCGGAGATTGTCATAGGGAGGGAGTTCGAGTCTTTCGCTCAGTTCAAGGACTTTTGCAAGGTACATGCCGTAAGGAGTCGTCGTGGTGTTAAATTCCCTATGAACGACAAAATTTGTTGCAAGTGCGTGTGTGTGAGAGAGTGTGGGTTCTGATTTCCGCAAGGCTCGTGGAGGTGGTGAAACTGTAGTATTAGTATCGGCGCAACTGGAGCATGACTGCTTATTTGAAGAAGATATCCGAGCGGCTAACCCGGCGTTCTTGGCCAAGCACTACGTAGCCAGATTTCGCGTTGACCCTGCTTGGTCCCTCGAGAATTTCATACACACAGTAATAACGGATTTTGGGTTTGAAGATAAATGCAATGAAGGCATATCGGACGAAGAGGGCTGCCATGAGCCTTATTCATGGGGAGGAGAACGACCAGTTCACTAAACTGTGGGACTATGGAGCCGAGTTACAGAGGACAAATCCTGGTACGACGGTTGACATTCGATATGACGGGCTAACTTTTCAGTCGATCTACATATGTCTTGATGCACTGAAGAAAGGTTTCTCGCCGGCTGTCGGCGCTTCATTGGACTCGACGGCTGCCACTTGAAGAACCTACCGGGGTGGCAGTTGTTGGCTGCTGTCGGGTTGACGGCAACGATGGAATGTTTCCAATCGCCTGGGCAGTCGTTGAAAGAGAGTCTGAGAGCACTTGGGGCTGGTTTGTGGATCTCCTGCAGCGTGATTTGGGAATTCCTAACGCTCCTGGGTGGACGTTCATGTCGGACAGACAGAAGGTATGTATTACCATATAAGTCCCTTAAGTACATTTAGTGTTCAAATTCACTCCCCAGAAAAGTTAAGTTCTGCATGGCTAACTAACTCACTATCATGAGGTTAGGGCTTACAAAATGTACTCGAAGGGAGATTTCCATACGCTGAGCACCGCGTACTGCGCCCGCCATCTGTATGTTAATTTCAGCGATAAATTCACGAGAGGACGTGCATTGCGTAACATGTTCTGGGGAGCTTGCTAGGCCACAAACAAAGGCGCGTACGATGACGCCATGCACACGTTCCGAGAGAAGGGTGACAAATACATGACAGCAGAAGGGCTGACACCTCTGGACTGGATGCAACGTAGGGGTGTTCATTCGTGGTGCAAGTACTTCTTCGAAACTCTAACAACTTGTGACATTAGCTTGAACAACCATTGCGAGAGTTTCAATAGGTGGATCTTAGAAGCATGTGATATGCCTATCCTCTCGTGCCTCGAAGCCATAAGGTAATACCATGTCAATTGTTTGAATCGGATGCTGTATTACCTGAATGTAGTGTAAGGTACATTATGTATGTTGGAAATTTTTTGGAAATTCTTGTCAACAGGTTTAAAATGATGAAAAGGATCACCGTAAATTTTGTGAAAGTGGCCAGTCGTGACATAGACTCACTGTGTCCGCAAGCATATGAGATTATTAAGGAAAGGAAAAAGTCAGCCTGTTTATGCTACCCAACGTTTAATGGAGACGGCATGTTTGAAGTCCGGGAAGGATTGCGCAGCTGGGTCGTTGATGTGAGGGCGTCACAATGCGCATGTGGATTGTGGCAGCTGTCGGGACTACCATGTGAGCATGCTCTGGCATGCATCAGTTACAACCGGGACCCCATCGAACCCTACTGCGACCCTTGCTACACGATTGGTAGGTAACAAACGTGCATATGGTCATTCGATAAACCCTCTTAATGATGCATCACAGTGGAAGGACTCAAACGGCTCGAAACTCAGACCACCAAACATTCAGAAGCCTACTTCAGGACCAAGACAGAAGAAGAGGAGGCTCGAATCAGGAGAGCTTGCAACAAGAAGGACAAGAAGGTAAACCTTACAAGGCGGTCCGCAGGACTGGTGAGAAACAAAAATGCTCGTTGTGTAAGAAAGTAGGCCACAACAAACGTGCCCACGGATCTGGTTGGGTAAGCAGTTCCCTCTTTTTTGTTACTGATTGGTTGGGTATGTTTGGGTTGTAATTTTTGAGATAATTTTGTGTAGGGCATGCGTGACGGGAATGGGGCGTCATCATCAAACCCAGGGGCCGCTAACGACGCCGGAGGGACTCCCTCAGGACCTGTTCCGAGAGCTAATGACAGTGGAAGCGCAAGGGTGACTAGGAGCAAGATGAGGGTCAACCGTGGAGGGCGTACTGGGTAAGAGGACTCTGAACATGTGGGTTCTTACTACTTGTAGGGGATGTAGCAAGTGAGTACGAACTTATTTTGAGTAACGACAATGAAGGCTAGTGTAGAACACCTTCAGTGATGTAGGTAATGCTTTTGTGTATCGTTAGGGATGCCACCGTCGAATGATACCTTAGGACCCCATGGGGGATCCGTTAGAAACTGTTTTTGTATGGATTTCCTAAGTATATGACCCCCGAAGGATGTGGCTTCGTCTTTTGAGTGTGGAATTATAGAATCATTAATTGCATCTTTTGTTAATCCGAAATATAGTGTATCAGTACATGAATACAGTTTATCAAAACAAAGCCTTTTTAAGCATACAGTACAAAAACAAGCATAACCTACTTCGGAAACCTAAAACCACGACCGTTGGACATTTCGAGCTGTGAAACTCGCTTCGTTAGACTCTCTAATTCACTTGTCATAGCAATCTCACTACCGCCGAAGTCCCCTAGCTGAACCAAAAGCTTCCGGAGCCTGTTATTCTCATTTTCCAGTTCATTTATCTGATTCTGCTGGAACTCAAGTATGCGTACAAGCTCGAGCTTCTCAGAAGCAGCTGCTAGTTTGTCATCCAACCAAACAAAGAAACCACACCCTGGCTGAACCTACAAACGAAGTTGTGAACCATTACAACAATTAATTCCAGTACACTCGATAAAAATTAGGGGATTTTTACCCACCTTAGAAACATATCTTGGGCATCCGAAGAATTTCCTTCCGGGATTCACAGCCGTATGCAAGATTCTCCTAGAAGCTCTCATGCGGCAGTGGCAAAACACCTCCCCACCCCCAGAATCGTAATGGAACTCGTCGGCTGAGCGCACTCCTCTGTGTCGCAACATGATGATGCTAACCTTGCGTGTAACCCTAAAACCCCCGAGCTCCGTATTAAGAAACCCAACACCCTAATCAGCGGACGAGAACATACTTTATTTAGGACTTACCACTTACTTTGTAAGTTGTTCAGGTGATCGACAATGGCCAGAGGCAGATTTCCGTTGGGAGCTTTGATAAAGGAGAGAGCGGCGGGGATGAGCGGCAAGGTAGAGCATGAGGAAAGGAAAAGAAAGATGATGACGGCAGGGTAGAGCATGGGGAAAGGGAAAAGAAAGATAGTGGGTACAGCTGTCAACAAAAGTATGTGGGTGGGATTGTCACACGTGTCCCTTAACTATTCCCATTCCCGCCATGCACCCAACGGCTGCCTATGTTTTCTGACCGGTTGAAACACAAAGGCAACCGCCCGGGAGCGTGTATAGCGAGGCATTAACATGACGTGGCGGGGCCAGCGAGGCGTCCTCGGTGGACAAATTAGACGAGAAAGAGGACGGACGCGGACGGAATTGGGGGTCGGGACCAATTTGACGGATTTTATAGAAGGAGTACCAAAAACGTTACGTTTTCAAACATCCGGTACTCTTTAAGTCAATGCCCCAGCCTTTCATGGAAACTAGTTGACCGTCAATTGCTGTATTGCAGGCATTACTGCTATGGTTTAACATAACATCTCTACTAATTAAATAGTAATATATCTTTCAACCCGATACTTTATTTATTTATTTGCCGCTATTTTCAGTGAGATAAATAGGGCACTCTACAATTTGCAATTCTGAATCAGCACGTACGTAATCGACTTCTTAAACACCCAATTGACAAAAAAACACAAATAAAAAATGACACTAGAATTATATTAGTTTCGTTCACAATTAATTCAGTACTACTAAGTCAATCCCACACGCACAGAGATAACCTACGGCCGAATATTATTATTATACTTACACGACTAGTCTTCCAGGAACGCAGAATTTCAAACCTACATATTAGGCATCAATAACAATTGCAGTTTACTTTATGGTGAGTAGGCTTGCATTGCATTGCATGGTTATTTGGTTATGATATGATTCAGCCTTAATTATTATATTCATGTAATTATTAAGATTAACGAAGAATAATATATATTAGACATTTTCACAACTTACTTTATTTCAGTTTTAAGAAAATGGTAGTACCTCCCTCTAATATAAATGCTTTGTTTTGGTATATAGTGTCACTCATTTGGTAATGTAAAGGACACAGAAGAGAAGACCGTGTCTCACACTCTTAGATTACATGGATAGGGACCGCGTAGGTAAGGTTGGCCCTCTCAATCTTCAGTCTTTGTCCATTTTCCTTGTATGAAGCTTCCAAGACTTTACCGCGTCTCTCGTCAATTCTAACGGCGGGACCCGCTCTCTCTAATCTAATCTCTATTCATTTGTGAGTTTGCCGCCCGGACTCATTCTATTTTCACATTATTACATTTTGATCACTCATTTAATCACGCCTCTTTATTTATGTACTGGAATATTAATCTATTTTTTTATAAATACTTGAAAAAGTGAATATATATTATTAGTAACAAGTATAGAATAGATGTCAAATTATTATGTGTGTTATGTTATTGTTTTTTTGTTTTGAATAAATTTACACACTACTAATGTTTGATATTCCGTAGTCAACAACATTATAACTGATTATTTGAATAAATTTTGTTAATAATCTCACACCTATTAAACCCCTAACCCTTGAAATTCTGACTCAATCAGTTTGACGTTAGATTATGTTATGAAAACTTTGCTAATATCAAATTATCACCGTGAATAAACAATATAGGGAGAAAAAAACATGGTAGTGACCATAGAAGCAATTTAAATTAGTTGAAGTATCTATATCTCTTAGTTTGCGGGCGTTTCAGCTTTTCCAAAAAATAGACCGCATGGTGCCGCAATTTGGGAAAGAGTCTTACCTCCTAAGAAATGTAATATTAGTTGACAAAATTGGCACAGATTCATGAAACTTAAAAAAAAAAAACACGTACCCACACCAACCTCTCATTGTCTCATTAAACTCTTCCCCTAAATAAAACCCCCCCAGAAATTATTTAACCGCTGCCTGTCTCTGCCTCGGTTCATATTCTTCGCCGGCGACGCCTTCTCCATATCCTAAATCAAAATCAAAATAATGGGGAAGAAGCTGGACGCAATTCTTGGAAGGAACAACTTCAAGACCTACAAGCTCAAGTCACTCTCCAACCTCGCCGTTTCCCGCCTTGCCATCTTCAAGAACCAGCGTCAAGCCAAGCTCAACCATGCTCGCTCCGACGTCCTCCAGCTCCTCCGTCTCGGCCACCGTGACCGCGCCCTTCTTCGCGTAATTTGCCAACGCTTCTTCTTAATTAGTCTTCACCATTACCGTAATTGAATTGGCTACTTCTCTCCTCAATTTCTGATTCACTAACCTTACTAATTCTGTTTTCTGTTTGTATAAATCAGGCGGAGCATGTGATCAAGGAGCAGAATATGTTGGAAGTGTATCTCATGATGGAGGATTACTGCAACCTTCTCGTTGAAAGGGTTCACCTCCTCGAACAAGAAAGGTAATTCTATTTTTTGAGAAAATTTCAATCTTCTTCTTTAAGACTGAAATTGTGTAGTTTTCTGGTGATGTTGACTGTGGTCCAATTTCTGCAGGTGTGTCCTGATGAACTGAAGGAGGCGATCTCCAGCTTGCTCTTTGCATCTTCCAGTGTGGAGATTTTCCTGAGCTTCAAGAGATGCGTCTGATTTTCACCTCACGGTATGGCAAGGATTTCGCTGCTAGCGCTATCGAATTACGCAACAACTGTGGAGTGAATCGTAGGGTACGTATTCACATGGTTCTCTGTTGGTTGCTCTGTTCATCTCTTGTTTCAGCTTTTGATAACTTTGAGCAATTTGTGCAGATGATGCTGAAGATGTCTACTAGGCAGCCTGACCTGGAGACCAGAACCAATGTGTTGAGAGAAATTGCATCAGAGAACAATATTGCCTTTGAACTAGACGAACCTTCTTCTCCTTTGACAACAGCAGCCTCTAAGGTATATGTTGATCTGATTTCATAAACTAAAAGTGTAGGAGGATGTTGTTCTTGTGCTGTTTTTCTGAAAAGGGTGTGAATGATTTCAGGAAAAGATCATTGTTAACAGTAAGCAAGAAGAGGGAGAGGCATCGGTTGCAGCTGAAGAAATCAAAAGAGATGATCCACCGATTCAGTAAGAGCCAGGAGGAAGTATAAGGATGTAGCTGACGCAGCTCAGGCTGCATTCAAATCGGCTGCCTATGCAGCAGAAGCAGCAAGAGCTGCTGTTGAACTCTCAAGACCCGATAACCACAACAGTCCCTACTAACGATGATGACGATGATGATTATGATGGAGATGGTAAGAGGGGGATAATTAGCCAATATGATGACACAGATTCTGATCCTGAGGAGGAGGAGGAGGCAGCCAATGTTGAAATCAAGCCAACTGATTCGGAAGGGAAGTCGTCTTCTTCAAGCCTTGATCCTGAGAATCTAGCTAGAAAGCTGGACAAGGAGATCGAATTCGACAACAGTGATGCTGAAGAGACTGATGACCATCAAAACACGAGTGGTGTGGAATCTGGTATGCTTGGAGTTGATGAGAAGCAGCAGCAAGTGCAGACTCCAATAATGAGCATATCCCACAGTAATACAAGCTGGGCTGAAGGTGGAATCAGTAGAAGGATACCCTAATCCACAAGCCTCTAGAGAATCAAGAACTACACGAACCTTGAACATACTTAAGGCACCATTCTCTGTGAGGACCACCAGGCACGTCCGTGGATACTGAGAATTTATATATATACACTCTTCAGAAACGTACATATGTTTTGCAGGTTGTGCTCCAGCTTCGACATGAAATTTGGTGTGGTAGTGCTCTTCGTTTTCCAATTTTTTCTTTTTCAGTGAGCTTATAAGTTCTGCGACCCTTCTGCCTTATTTTTCTCTTCTCCTTGTTTCTTGAAGCTTTGCTTGTTGCTTCTGTTTTTCGTTGCAAATTTGTGAAGGTTTTACATGGGGAAATCTGACCCCAATATACAACATTTTTACCATAAACTACTTCTATAATGTAATGACAATGATTACAAAACACCAGAACATGGGAACCTAAGCGTCAGATTATTTAGGCAGTAAAATGGCCACCATTCTGCTGCCACAAGTTGATGATGTGAGTAGCCTGATTGAGAAGTATGATCATATTCTTCTGGGAAATTCAGGCTTGCTCTCTAGAGCAGTCTTCCAAGCATCTTTTCTTGGCCAAAAGAAGTAAGGGTCAATGGAACTGTTCCATAACCAGGAATTACTTGATCAAGACTCAACCCAATGGTCTTCTCCATCCATATGAACTTCAGCACTGCCCTCGGATTCTACACTTGCTACACCACCACCTCATTCATCTGCAAAAAAAAAAAAAAAAAAGGAAAATACCCCAATCAATCAATCAATCAATCAGTCAGAAAACAACGCTAACGAAATCTCGGAAGCCATTCAGTCGCTTATTTCCTCCTGAAATGAAAAGATAGCTCTTCTCCTTCTTCAATATTTCACTTCTTCTGAAGAGGGGAGGAAAGCTGGATTGAATTGCAGCGGCCAACATTTTTAAGAGTCGACAGTTTCAAATTTCAATGAGTCCAGCGAGGAACGAGGAATAAAGAGGATGCAGTGACTTATGAGGAATAAAGAGGAATACTGAGGGAGCTGACTGGCAACTGACTTATGAGGAATGGTTCCACAAATTTCTTACGGGGGAGAAGGAGCTGCGGTTCGGGATCGTTTGTTGGTACCTTTGGAAGTCGAGAAATGAAAGGCTCTTTGCAGGGAAAGTGGACGATGCAAAAGTGATCGCGGCCAGGTGTCTCGGTTGGGAGTCGAAGGTTAGAGAAGCTTTACAGTTTGAGGCGAGTTTTATGTCATTGGCAAGGGAGAAACACCAAATTCAGGTGTCATGGCAGATGGGTCAGCAAGGCTGGACCGTCGTCAACTCCGATGGATCGGTGCGCGGTGCTCGAGGGAAAGCTGCGGCTGGTGGTATCTTAAGAGACTGTCAAGGGAAGTGTATTCAGGCCTTTGCGATCAATCTCGGGGTGTGTTCCATTACGCGAGCCGAGATTCGAGGAGCCCTCGAAGGAATTCGACGTGCGTGGGCGGAGGGTTTCAGGAAAGTGGAGGTTAGAATGGATTCTCAGGCTGCTATTGCCATTTTAACAGACAGCAATCAATCAATTGAGCATCAACATGCTCTTGAGGTCCTTGAATTCAGAGATTGGGTGGATAAAGACTGGGAGCTTAGGCTGAGGCACGTTTATCGCGAAGCGAACCAAGCGGCGGTTTACGCCTTCCTACCAAAAAAAAGAGAGGATGCAGTGAGTTTTTGGATAAGGAGAACTTTGCAGCTGAATCTCAGCGTCAGAGGATCTCTTTGGGCTCAGGCCATATAGACAACATGATTGGGTTTGGGTTTATTAGTTTAGACTGTTTACTCTAGAGTCGTTCGCGAGCACAAGTGGGCTTGGAACATAAATTAAAATAATAAAATAATGGGTTAATATTTCCAAAAACCCTAAACTTTGCCAATAATATAATAAAAATGCACTAAGTTTAAAAAACCCCAAATCTATCCCAGACTTAACGCCGTTAGTCCTTGTTTGTAAAATTTTAAACATTTTGAACCAAGTGGCTAACGAAATTAACTTTTAAGTTTTTTGTCTTCTAAAATCAGTAACCCAAGTTTTTCCAAATTACATTTCGATCCTTCTTAATTTCATCCCTTACAAAACCCTTCTCCGATCATCTCTTCTCTCAACCCTGATGAACACCCCCCGCCGCCATGTCAACTCCGCCACAACTGCCGCCCAGCCTCCGATCATCTCTTCTCTCAACTCTGCTTGTTGATTACCGGATTCACCTGAATCGGAGAGTTAAACCCCAATTGAACAATGGCGTCTGAAATCAACTGCGAAATAGCCACTGCCGCCGCTGAGATAAAATCCGAAATCGAGAACACTGTCGTGGAATTGAACAATATGACTCTAACATCTGACGGTGAGAAGACGGCCGTCGAAGCGGAGATGAAATCCAAGTCAATCGAAGCCTCCGTCGACTGCGAAGAGAAGGCGGGGGAGAAGAAGAAGAAGAGCATCGAATCGGAGACTGAATTCGTCGCCAAGGAGGAGCCGAGGAAGATGGTGACACTGAAATCGTCCGACACGGAGCTGTTCGAGGTGGAGGAGTCAATCGCGAAGCAGATGGTGTTGGTGAAGAGCGTCCTTGAAAAACCGTGCCGAGCATTCCTCCTCCTCCTCGCCAAAGCCGATTCCGCTGTTCGAACCAGTTCGGCGAAGGATCTTTGGGGGTGATCCTGGAG
>JAVBHU010001062.1:0-11752 GCA_034768395.1 Linum lewisii | reverse complement strand
AGTTGTGGGGGTCGAGCAAAAAAAAAAGGAGGGAATCGGGGCTGGTTTTTGGGGGGCTGCCTATGTTTTCTCTCTTGGTTAGCGTTATCAATTTATACTTTCTGACAGGGGGTTTTTTTGGGTTTTTTAATATCATAACAAAAATTACCCGGCGAGATGCGCGGGACAAAAAGTAAAATTATGTTTTTTTTTGGAAGTAAAATTGAAAACCCCCCAAGTTTTTAATATACACTTTTCTAACTTAATACCATAACTTTGGGTAATATAAAATTTGAAAATAAAAAATTGAAACTTTTAAAAATATGAGGGTTGAATTTTTGTAGAAAAAGAATTTTTCTTAGTTTGTTGGGTTTTTTTATTTAAAGTTATGCCCTTTAAAAAAAGTTTAAAAAAAATACAAACAATAAATAGAATCTTTACCGTGACGAGATATGACTCTCGTAATGTTAAGAGTTAGCCACATACGTAAAGTCCAATCTAAAATCCATATTGTATATCCAACACATTACTACAATATGCTATACGTTTGACTTATGTGGGATTGAAAATGGAAAGATGAGAAAATATATTAAGTGTTGTATTCCTATTCGTTAGTGGTTGATGGTGAATAGACGATCATTGACGATTGATAGCATATGTATCAATGTATGGAGAAACTGAATTTAGTTTCATCAATTAATTACATTAATCTATATTTATTGTACTCAACTAAATGAGTGGTTAATTATGTGGCTATGATCTCCATTTATATATCATGATTCTAGCAAGAAAAAAAATTAAAACCACAATCTATTTAGAAAACATAAGATAAAAATTTGTTCATATTTATCACTATTAAAAAATCTTTCAATTGTAGAGAGAAGACTTAGTCCTTAGAAAAAAATTATTGAAAAACTTTAAAAATCTCATGAAATTAGTGTAGGAGTTTTATGGGATTTCATCATCATTGTATAGTAACTCCACAATCTGAAAATATTTAAATTGAAAATAAAATAAAAAAGGAACACCACAAACACCTCTATACATAATGGTGATTAAACGCTTTATTTATTTATTTTATGTTTAATTAAAGTATTTTTTAGATTGTGGTCATCCCAATTAGCGATGTGGGGGACAAATAATGTGGCGTAGCACGTATAATCAACATATTAAATGAAAATTAGACGAAAAAATAAACAGAGGGGCATATTTGTTAAACTCTTCAAAGCAGAGGGTGTTAAATTGATTAGAAAATAGTAAAAGGGTATGTTTGTTAACTTTGCATAGTAGAGGGGCAAAATGTGTATTAACCCTAACATATATGAATAATAACTAATTGAAATTTCATAATATAGATTTTATACCTTAAAAATGAAGGTCTTGTTCTCCAAGGAGTAAAGCTTCGTGAATCTCCGAGAGGGCAGAGCTTCGTGCTAATAACGTGTTATGAAAATGATGGAGAACTATCAACTATGAAATAGAGAGAAAAAATGGTGGTCCATACAGGTCTCCTCTACTCTTTTTCGGAAAATAGTTGGCAGTTTGAGTTACCTGACAACTACTCACCCGGATATAGCTTATGCAGTTCAGGTCATCAACCAGTATATGACGACTCCACGGAAACCTAATCTCGACGCTATGCTACAAATCATTTGGTATTTGAATGACACACGTTCCACTGGTATATTCTTTCCTTCGAGTGGGTCACAACAACTCTCGACTTTCGCAGATGTGGATTACGTAGGTTGCATGGACCCTCGCGCTCCACATTTGGTTGGTGTGTCAAATTCGGTGATTCATTCATTTCATGGAGATGTAATAAGAACATAATAAAGTGTCCAAGACTTCTGCAGAAGCTGAATAACAATCCATGTATGAGGTAGTCTAGTTGAGGCGTCTTCTTCTTGACCTTGGCGTGCAGGTTCAAGAACCAGTTCATTTACTTTGTAATAATACTAGTGCGATTCAGATTGCCACGAATCCAGTCCTTCATGATCGAACAAAACACATAGAGAGGCACATTCATTATATTCGAGATCTTATAAATTCTGGAGATATCCTTTTTGTTCTACTTATCTTCTGACCAACAGATTGCCGATTTCATTACAAAGGTTGTTCCAACGAGTCGTCATTGGGTCTTGTCGAACAAATTGATGTTGCGTGATCATCATCAATTTGATGAGGCTGTTAACGTAATAGGCCCATTCAGCCCGAGTTGTATACTAGTCCGTTTAGGGTTTTATAAAGTCTTGCTATCGTAGTTTAACATTGTATAAACTCTATTGTAGTGAGAAAACTAAAGTGCAGCAGTGAAAAGTAAACTTGCAAGTATATGAGTATTTGAGATTACTTATCACAATCTACTAATTAAAAAACTGCAGAGTTTGATGATGTAGAAATGAAGAAATCTGGGGTTAAAAATTCCCCATACTAACTGAGGATAAACAAAGGATTTACATTTACCTGTTCATAAGATTCTTTATCCATCACTCAAGTAGTTTCCCAGCTAAATCATGCAAGAAATGGAATGATAGACCTTGTAACTATAGACTGCTGAGAAAGTCAACAAATAATGAATAAAACACAAATCCATATCTTGGAACTCTTGGATTTTGTCTCTGATTGCAAATCTATATCATGGCTTCAATTAGATTCGTGCTTCTTTGCTCTTCCTTGGGAGGAAGAACCTGAATATTTCTTTTCTGGTTTCCTAGCCCACACCGGTGTCTGTTAGGTCCATATCGATAATCATAAAATAGCTCTTCCAATGCATCAATATTTTCTTTCGCGAAGATGCCTATTCGATGATCTCCAGCCACCATCATTATCTAAACATTAATGTACAAGATGTATGAATAACAAGTCTTTTTAATTAAAATTGATTTGAATGGTTCGCAAACTTCAGCTTATCTCCTTTGCGGTTAGCGTCTAGGACGGACTGAGGAGACACGATAGGATGTCATATTTAGTTCAAATGAAGAAGATTTGTCTACACTTTATGAAGATCGCAAACTTGCCTGATCATTCAAGTTAAAAAGGAATGACGAGTTGGCACGATCATAGATTTTTCCCTCGCTTGTCTGCTTCTCGATGTGAGATCACTTCTCCAGTGTATTCTCCGAGGAAGTCATTTTTATTGACGGAATTCTGAAATGATATTCATTCACAACTAATTCAGAAAATCTAGAACCGATAACAGGACCACAGAGCAAAGTGGAATATGTAAAGAAGTAAACCTTTAGAAAGGCTCCCCATCCAGTGAACGTCAGACTTTGCCAAGATAATCTGGAACGAGCTTCAGATTGTTTAGCACCCGAAAATATGGCCCCGATCAATCATTACCAATGTTAAGAAAAACAATATGCATACCTTTGTTGTTGCCTTAGAAGCAGCCTCATGTTTACGCATTGACCATCTCCGCGTTTTGGTGGCTCTTCCCAGGAACCATCTCCACAACTGCATTGAGAAACAAGAAGCAGAGCCTTCAGTATTACGAAAGTTCACAGACTAGTAATTCCCCAACAGTGAGCAAAAGCTTTGGTAACAATTCTGAGAAAACAACTTACAGAGTGTAGGAAATAAAGCCGTACTGCAAATCGGTTTAACATATTTCCCAAAACGCTACCAATTTCACGTTTTGACGGGAATTGAGTAAATCATAATTAACCTAACCCAGCAATTGCGGCCCAGACAATCTGGGTCCACATTCCACGACCTGCATGCGACAAGCATGGACAGCGACTTCACACTGCCTTGCACAATGGATCCTCTGAACTATTTTGCACTCTTTGAGCACTAATGAACTCACAAACAGACAAAACTAATGATTTTCCCGTGAATAAACTATACTACCAGCTCTCTTCTGAATAGCTGTGATGTGCATGAACTATGCTATGCTAATCTAAATTAGCCACTTTAATAATATAAAGTTAGTGGTAATTGCATTGAAAAAACAATTGACATACCCGCAGTATTTCTCACAGCATGTCCCATTTTTTAAACATGGACACTGTGTTCCACACGTCGGTGACACCCACATGGTGTATACTGTTTACACAGCTCGTCTCCTCGTCAGCAATTCTTTTCCGCATTGATGATGGATGACCAGAAGACTCCGAGAATATTTAAACCTATGAGCTTTGCCTTTCCGGCTGAAGACTCGTGTTCTTGCTGGTATCTCCTGCTCCAAGAACAAAGGAAAAGAGGAATGAGGAAAGGAGGCCTGAGAAAATATGCATGTTTACCCACAGAATATGAACAAGAAACTAAAGATGACGGCCGTGAAAGCAAATAGATTGTGAACAGACAACGAGAAGATGATAAACAATTTGGAAACTGGTGAAGAAACAAAAGTGAAAGTCTTGGATGGTCATCACTTGGAGAATGAACACCAAGTCAGAAGCTCACTTATTATCTATACTTCATATATTTAGTCAATAGTAGTAATTGTAACAGACTAAAGATGCCATGATTTGAAAACGTCAAGTCATAGTTATCTCGAGCAATATGAACACCAAGTCAGAAGCTCACTTATTATCTACACTTAATATATTTAGTCAATAATAGTAATTTTAACAGACTAAAGATGCCATGATTTTAAAACGTCGAAGTCATAGTTATCTCGAGCAGTATGCCATTTCACTTCCTTCCTCAAAGATTAAGGCACATACCATATTATCTGCGTTGGTCTTTCCCATTATCTTTTGAAGATGAACTTTGTGTAAGAGATCTATTGGTCATTGTAGCACCATTATCACGCATGTATTTGGACACCTCTATGCAAGTCTTCAAACCAGAGAGTAAGTTTCTTGCTATAAGGCAACTGCCACATACAGAAATGTTAATGCAAACTTCAGCAAACCATGAAATAAACACTGCAAATTAGCAAAGAGAAAAGAATAGAGAAATTAATGCAAGCTAAACTGCAGACTACAAACTTCAGACAAGGTTAAACTATAAAGATAATTGGGCTTCATTCACATAGATAATGTTTTAGATGGATGTTGTTGGACATAGCCCGGATTCAAGAATGTGAACATTGTTCTTGGAGCACCGCTAAGCTCCTTGACCTCGATGGCCTCCAGGGCCACCGCGATGTGAACATTGCATCGTGCAGCTCGCTCTTAAGCATCGACAGAACAAGAATCAGCGGCAGATGATATAGAAGTGATGAAAAAAAAAATCAAGAGGGCATTCACATTACTCCTCCACAGTGCTACCTTCTTCCCATTCTTCACCATCCCCAGATGTCTAGTCCACTTGCTCCCCTCCTTGTGTTTGAGAAGGTGTCCAAGGACTAGCTCATGCAAGGGATGCATCTACCTGTTTGTGTGTTAAATATTCATATACCATCATTATTAACTAGCCTTAACCAAATTATATATAAACACTTTAAAAAATTGTAAGAGAATGGTTATACCAAAAAGATATGGAAATGATTCACAATTCAATGAACAATTGTTTCTTTCCGAAGCCTTCCATTCCACTTTCCAACCATCAAATTGTATCCCAAATAACATTGGAATTTTGAATCAGACCAGTCTCTTTGTTGGCAACAACAAATTCTGTTAAATTTAAAATGTCAAACACAGTCGAAACTATAAAACTTGAATTATAAATCTATGAGGTTTGATAAACCATTAATATATTCTAGACTGTGCACGGTGTAGTCCAGAGACAAACAAACCGAAAAAACAGGGAATACGGGTTGGAGTTGAGATCGTACGTGAGTGCACGGTGCATTAGTCTAGATCGACGACGACGACGCCGGAACGCGAGCTGCTACTGCTGTTGTTGTTCAGACCTTGAGCTGGAAATGTGTTTCCAGCAAAGAGAAAGAGAGAGAGGAACAATGGAGGTGGGCGGTGGCTGCCTATTTGGTCTGTCTTCTTTGTCTTGCTGTCTATCAATTTATACTAACACTAGATTTTATTCTCACCTAATTAATGATAAGGATCCCCACATTTAATTATTATTATCTTGTTACCATATTATATTGTTGTATTTATCTCCAATTATCCTTATACATATATCCTTATTATAAGTATATGCATATGATTGGGTGTGGGTAAACAATTCCAATCATCTTCACAATTAACACTAGCTAGATTTAGGGTTAGACAATTTCACCAGGTTAAGTTTATTTTATTTTATTTTGTTGGGTTTAAGGGTAGGATTTTAGGTGTTGAAAGTTTCCGGATTAATAATTTATGTCTTAGATATCGATATGGATATTTAGACACAAACGGTGTGCAATTTTAATTTCAAACGAGTGAGTTATAGTCATTAAATTGCAGAATCGGACACAAACAGTGCACAATTTCCCATGATGAAGCTAAATGAAACCAAAGTTTCATGTTCACTTTTAATGAAGTCGCGTACGACTGTGCACAGTGCAGTCCAAGATCGAGGACGATCTTCTGCTGTTGTTGTTGTTCACACTTTTGCGCTTGAACATACACATGGAAATGGAGATTTAATTACATGAGCTGAATCAATATATATGGATTCACCGATTAAAAAATCTAATACGTACAGATTGAAGTCGAGATCGTACAACGACACCGGGATGGTCGAGCTCTGTTGTTGCTACTGTTGATGGGCGGAGCTGCTCCCCATATTCACTTCACAGTTGTAACGGTCGAGCAAAGAGAAAGAGAGGAACCTACGCTGGTGTTGGGCGGCTGCCTATGTTTTCTCTCTTGGTTAGCGTTATCTATTTATACACCTGACAACTAGATTTTTAGATTTAATATCATAACTAGAAATTATCCCGCGCGATGTTGCGGAAAAAAAGTAAAATTATGTATAGTTGGTGAAATAAAATTGATAACCACCAAGTTTTTAATATACACTTTCTAAATTAATACCATAACTTTAGGTAATATCAAATTTGAAAATAAAAAATTGTACTTTTCAAATATGATGGTGAATTGTTGTAGCAAATGAATATTCTTAGATGTGGTTTCTTAGTTACGTTATGACCTCATAAAAGATTAAAAAAATAGCAAACAATCGTAGAATCTTCACCGTGACGAGATATGACTCTCGTAATGTTAAGAGTTAGCCACATACGTAAAGTCCAATCTAAAATCCATATTGTATATCCAACACATTACTACAATATGCTATGCGTTTGACTTATGTGAGATTGAAAAATGGAAAGATAAGAAAATATATTAAGTGTTGTTTCCCTATTCGTTAGTGGTTGATGATGAATAGACGATCATTGACGATTGATAGAGAAACTGAATTTAGTTTCATTAATTAATTACATTAATTACATTTTAATCAGTTGTAACTCACCTATTTTAACTCTGATTTTGATTATTTTAGTACCCATGCAATCTGTGCGGTATATTGTTCCAACCATAATGATAATACTAATGTAAACTACATTTTTTACGTGTGTACATGCATGACTCCATTTGAATCGAACATGACATTTTAATTTTATTCGGCTCCTTTATGAGATTTGGATAAATATTCACCTACAAAGCATAAGTGGAAAAATAATACACTCATAACATTTATGTCAGCTTTTGTGTTTTACTACATTCAAAATAACGCATTTTTTAGACGACCTCGCTAGATGTGGCGAATTTTTTAATATAATCTTTCTAGTTACTTCATTTTCTATTTTAAGGTGCAAGAATCTTTAGAATAAAAAACTTTGTTCCCACCGAGTTAGAACAAGAAGTCTATGTTTATGGTAAACCAAAGACATTGTTCAATACTTATTTTGCTTCCACCTCCAAATAAAAAAAAAAAAACTAAAGATTTAGTTGTGATTCGAAATGTTTTTTTCTATTTATTTATAGATTCTTTACTCATACTTATTCTAAATAACGTACTTTCTAGACGATCCCGCTAGATCTAGTGGATTCTTTTAATAAAATATTTCTAGTTACCTTGTTTCATATTCCAAGGTGCGAGAATCTTTAAGAAAAGCATTTTGTTTTCACCGAGCTAGAATAAGAAGTCAAGGTCTATGGATAAATACGTGTAAAAATTTATGGATAAATAGAAAAGCACGTTTCCAATCGTAACTAAATCTTCCATTTTTTTATATAGCGGTGTTTGAAGCAAAATAATTATAATGCTTTTGTTTATCACATCCCAACTAATTGATAAACAAATTTATAATTTTTACTAACATATGAATTAAACTATTATTATTAAAAGGTAGAAATAAAAAAGGTAGAAAAATAATAATTAATAATTTTTTTCTCTCGTATGAGAGCTTCTCCCTAGAATTAGGGTTTTTTTGGCCGCCACTCTCCACCACCGTCGCAGTGCTCCCCCGCTTTCCTGCCACAGCTTCCCCTCGCTCCCGTACTCCTAAGCCATGGAGCGAGCTGTCGCCGGACTCTCGTTAGATGAAGACGACGAGGAACTTATTTTCACACAAACTGACGCGCCAGTCGTTGTTGAAAACTTCTCCTTTTGCCTTGTTGGGATTCTTCTCACGGACAGGAGCTTCAACTTCCAGCCTTCCAGAGCCGTATGGCAAGCCTCTAGAGACCGGGTCGTGGGGTCTCGATTGAAGACCTTGGGAACAAGCTGATATTGTTCCGATTTTTTCATTTTGTCGACCTGCAACGTGTCATGGAATTGGGTCCCTGGCACTTCGATTCGAGTCTGCTTATTCTCCACGAGCTGCGCGAAGGAGAACACCCAACGACAGTTGAGCTTTGTTATGCAGACTACTGGGTTCAAGTCCACGACCTACCCCAGGATTTTTCTCTGAGACGGTGGGCAGAGCCCTCGGGAATTTTTTTGGGCGATATTCAGAGTACGATGACTGAAGCCGTAGTCCATACGACCAGAATTTCATGCGATTACGATGCACACTCGACGTACGTGGGCCCCTCAAAAGAGAAAAGAAGATTCGTATGGGGGGTGGGACCGGAGTCACATGCAAATTTCGCTACGAGAAGTTTCCCCAATTTCTGTTATATCTGGGGTAAGCTAGAGCACATCGACGTTACTGTGAAGTCCTGTTCCAAGTCCCGGCTGATCAGATCGTCCGTCTTTGGGACGAGAGCTCGAGCTCGTTGAAGATTTCTCGACCTCTCGCGGGGGGCAGTGGTTGATTAGACGAGACCCCGACGGTACCAACCCCTTGACTAAGGGAGGTACCGACACTCTTTGGGTATTCTCGGACAAATTTCTCGGTCCCGGGGGGTATTGAAGGCTTATTAGGCAATTTTTGGGCGCGAGTACAAGGACAGCCGGAGCTGCCACCCTTTCAGGTAAGGCAGCAGTCAAAGGGATGAAAGTTTTATGATGGACATTCCTGAAGAAAGAAAAGTCGTCGCCGTGGAGGGAGGACGAGACGAAAACTTAGCTGAAAATTTAACAACAACAAACCCACCAAATCCTAAGGAAGAAACCCCCAGTCTTCAAAACATGGGATCGGCAGGCCTGACAGAGTTCAGGCCCCTGCCTAGCCCATGTCATTCTGAGCTGGAACTGTCGAGGACGGGGCCCAAACCTCGAGCGTTCAGGCGCTAAGGAGTTGGTAAAAACTCATGGCCGGAGTTTTTTTTTATCGAAACTTTGGGGGGACGTAGTCGTATGGAGGAAGTCAGAAGGTAATTGGCTTTGATGCTTGGCTTTGTGTTGATGCAAACGGCCTAGTGGTGGGCTTGTATTTATGGGAAAATCAAATCAAGTTAGATTGGTAAACTACTCACAACAGATCATTAATATCGAAGTCACTGACGAAGTGGACCAAACCTTTCAAGCTCACGGGGGTTACTATGGTTTTTGCGGATCGGAGCCGAAGACGTGAGTCATGGGATAATTTACTTGCCGTTGCTAATCAAACTCGAGAGCGTTGGTGTGTATCGGGGATTTTAACGATATATTGCAGCCAAGTGAGAAGCGTGGGATACCGAGCACCCTAACGGCTCTTTAGGGGGATTCAGACAGACCGTATTGACTGTGGCCTCACCGACATTGAACTCAAGGCTACCCTTTTACCGGGTTTATAGAGGTCGTGACACACGGACCCGGGTGGGAACAGCGCCTAGACCGGGCCCATGGGGGGACTAGTTGGCACGAGCAATACCCTGGTGCAACCTTGCGTAACCTCGTAGCCCCGCTCCCCGAATCAAAACCCCATCCTGCTTAACACTCGGGAAGGGAAGTCCCTGGCAACGCCGAAAGTTAAAGATATGAAACATGGGTAAAGGGGAAGAGGGTTTCCGTTCCATGGTAATTGAAGCCTGGGAAAACTCGGGGGGTATGACTACTTTGGAACGACTACGACAATGTACCATCGCTATGCAGGATTGGGGTGAGAGAGTTTCACACACAGTTCCGTGTTTGTTGAAGGACGGGGAAGAGCGTCTTTCACTCTGACGAAGCAGAACGGATGATGAAGGTATGTTAGAATATGGGCATGTAGAGAGGAGGTCCCCCGTTTTGATGCAAACCGGGAAAATGACTACTGGAAGCAGAGAGCTAAAAACCCCTTGGTACGGGGACGGGATCGGAACACAGCTTTTTTCACGCCTCAGCCTCGCACAGGGAAAAAGGGGCAAAACGATCAAACGGTTTATGTGGCGATGATGGTGCTGGGTTGAGGGGGACAACCCCGTGAGCTGGTAGGGGGTTTCTTCCCACCTTTTTTCCCGGGTTTACCCCAAACCCGGGGTTTATCCGCCTTGATAAGGGTCACAGCCCCCCAGAATAACAAGCCCTCGGCCTTTTACCGTGAGGAAATCAAAGAGCATTGTTTAGCAGGACCCGGGCAAAGCTCCTGGGCCGGACGGTTAAAACGCTTTTTTTCCAAAATTTTGGAAAATTTTTTGGGGGGCGGGGGGGGCAATTGTGCTTGGTGGTTGGGGGAGTCTTCCCCCATGAGTAAAAAAACCCCACCAAAATTTTCTTAAACCTAAAGGGATACCCCTACTTTATGAAAGGCTTTCGGCCCAATTCCTTTCAATCTTGTACCCTATGTTTTTAAACTTTCCAACATTTTGGGCGCCCCGAGAAATTATAATCCCCGCAACACTTTCGCCGCGGAGTCAATGTGGACAATGTAATCGCTTTCGAAACCCCTTATAGTATAAAATTTGGGACCGGGTAATCCCGGGAAGCGGGACTCAAGACGATATCTCCAAACCTACACCCCGTAGAGTGGGGTTATTCAGGTGCTTAATTAAGCTTTGGGTTTTTTAGGAGGGTCGATCTTAGACCTTTTCCTTTTTGAGTATCGGATCGTCAACTCGACGGTTTAATCCTTCACCCAACCGAGGGCCCCGGAAGGGCCCCATAGCCCCTTCTGTTCCTTTATGGCCGAAGGGGGCCCTTTCATGCCCACTGAAGCAACAGGTACTGGTTTATTCAGGGGAAGGGGGGCCCCGGGGGCTCCCCTTTTTAATCATTTTTTTTCGCCGTGAAGCCTTTCTTCTTAAAGCCCCTTCGGGAAACTCTGGTTTTAAAGCCCCTCCAAACCCCGTTATGCTTGGGTAATAATTTTAATTTTTAAATGGGGCTGCACCAACGAAACCCACCCCATGTTTAAAATGGCATCGCCCCTTTTGGGGTTCAAATGCTTTATACAGGCAGGTTCTTGGTCTCCCCGGGTCGATTGGTGTAGTAAAAAAAAGGAATTTCTTTCTCCCAGAAAGGTTTGGAACGGTGATCAGGGGGGTAGGCGGATGTCTAAGGGGGGGCGCGAGGTTATGATTAAAAATGTGGCCAAACCCTCCCCCGTATTGATGCTACTTCCCCAACTCCCCCATTCTTTAGGAGTCGAAAC
>JAVBHU010001061.1:0-11758 GCA_034768395.1 Linum lewisii | reverse complement strand
TTTTTTGGGGTTGAATTTCTTCACTTTGCTTCCGAGCCACGGGGGAGAAATACATTGCGTGGACCGCAAGGCCATCGCAATGCTTTGTTTTAATTAAACAGTCGGTTTCCCCCTTGCCCGTACCTTCTGAGCTGGCTGTTCGACCCCCGGGGAAGGCCCCCCGCGAAGAGGCCGTTCCACCCCGCCCCCGGCGGCACGCGGGGGGGGGACCGTTTCTCCCCGGTGAGCAGTCGAGCAGTCCCGACACCCGGGGGGTTTAGGATGGGACCCCCGGGCCCCACCCCTAGACCCAATCCTTTTCCCGGGGTTTCGGATCCATTTTGGATTTCCCTTGCCACATTGTTCCCTCGACCAGAGGCTGTTCACTTGGAGCCCTGATGGGTTTGGTCGCCCGGGCGCGGATGGCACTCGGCCCCTCCGGATTTTCATGGGCCGCCGGGGGCGCACGGACCCCGCGCGACGTGCGGTGCTCTTCGGCGCGGGCCCCCTACCTCCGACTGAGTCGTTTCCAGGTGGGGGGGCCCCTTTTTTTTAAAACAAAAAAAGATAACTCTTCCCGAGGCCCCCGCCGAGTCTCCGGACTCCCAAACGTTGCCGTCGCCGCCGGTCCCGGTTCAGGTTTTTAAAACCCCGTTCCCTTTCGGGTCGCGCGCGGCGCGCTATCAGACGGGTTTCCCCGTCTCTTAGGATCGACTCCCCCATGTGAAAGTGCCGTTCACAGGGAAACCTTTCCCCCCTCTTCGGCCTTAAAAGTTCCATTTGAATTTTTGCTTCCCACAAGGATCTGCACCGACACCCGCTCCCCCCGGGCTCGGCCGGTTTTTTGCGCGACCCCCGGGCCCTCCTCTCATCGGGGCCAGGCCTTGCCCTGAGGGCCGGGTGTGGGTCGCGCGTTAACGCACCCTTTTTCGGGGCTATTTGATTGGCAGGTGAGTTGTTTAAAACTCCTTGCGGATTTCGACTTCCATGACCACCGTCCTGTGTCTTAAAGCCAACCCTTTTTGGGTTCAGGTTAGCGCGCGTTGGGCACCGAAAACCCGGGTTCCCGGGTTTATCCCCACGCCCGTTCTGCTTTCCCCAAAAAGGCCCCCTTGGAGCTCTCGATTCCCTGGAGCGGCTCATCAAGCAGCCGCCCGTCCCACCCATTTTAAAATTTGAGAAAGGGCGAGGGCTTGCACCCCGTGCCCTAATCATTTGGGTTTTTCCCGATAGAACCGGTCGGCCCAGCTATCCTGAGGGAAAATTGGAGGGAACCCGCTACTAGACGGGTTCGATTAGTCTTTCGCCCTATCCAAGTCAGACGAACGATTTGCACGCGTTCGCTGGGGCCTCCACCAGGTTTCCCCTTGGGTTCGCCCCCCCAGGCTAGTTCACCTCTTTCGGGTCCCCAAGGCATGTCGCATCGAAAACCCCTTTTCAGAAGACAAGGTCGGTCGGCGGGAACCCAGGGGTTCCGCCCGTCCGCTTCCTTGGCCTTACGGGGTTTTCTCGCCGTTGACTCGCACCATGCGTCCTTGGTCCCGGGTTTTAAGACGGGCCCAAGGGGAGCCGAGGCGAGCCGTAGCGCGCGGTGGTGAGCCGCCCTGGCGGCGCGCGGCAGTCCACAATGCGGCGGGGGGTCTCCCGGCGTTTCAAAGGCCCCGGGTTGGGGCCCCGCCACAATCCGCGTCGGTCGCACCCGAGCCCATCAGCGGACCGGGATTTTGCCATTCGCATCCGACCCCGGGGGGCATGCCGGCCCCCCTTTCCCTCCCCCCACAATTTCAAGCATCTTTGACTCCTTTTCAAAAATTTTTCTCTTTCCCCCGCGGTACTTTTTGTATCGGTCTCTCACCCCGTATTTAGCTTGGGCGGATTTACGCCCCATTGGGGTGATTTTCCCCAAAAAAACCCCCCTCGTGACAGCGCCTGTTGGGGGGGACGGGTCGGGCACAGGGGGTCTACCCCCTCCGGCGCCCCTTTCCGGGGACTTGGGGGCCCCGGTCCCCCGCCGAGGACCCCTTTCCCGATAAATTCAACGCCGAAGGGATCCCATTCAAGCTGGGCCCTTTCCCGGGTTTGTCGCGTTTCTAGGGAATCTAGAATTTCTTTTTTCCCCCGCTTATTGATATGCTTAAACCAGGGGTGTTCCCGCCGACTGGGGGTCGCAAGTTGGATGGGGCTAATAAAATAAAGGCCCCTGGTCCAATAATTTCGTGGGCCCCAAGGGGAAACCCGACAAAAAAGACCTGTGTCTTTTAAACCCACAGCCCCCCGTGGCGTCTTTCCCAGACTTTCATTTGGGCCCACCCAGTGGCTACTTACAGCCATGGGAGGCCAAAATCCGCCCCTTTCCAAATTTTTGGGGGGCAGGGCGTTTGTGTGACCCCCGGCGACGGGCCCTAAAACCAATGGTTCGGGCGAACTTGCGTTCAAAACCGATGGTTCAGGGGGGATTCTGAAATTCCCCAAAAGTATGCATTTTGCTCGTTCTTCATCGATCGGGGGGCCCGGGAGATACCCGTTCCCGGAGTCATTTTTTATTTAAAAGTTGGTGGGCGCCCCCATCCTGAACCGTGACCGGGGACATGAGGGTCGTCACTTTTGTATTCCTTTGGGCATTCCGCCCCGGGGTTTGTTATTTTTGTGGCGGGGCAAAAACAGGGTGGTAAAACCCCCGCGAGCAGGCGGGCCTTCGCGTGGGGACTAGGGCCCCAAACATCGCCTTCCCCCGCATTTAACACAAGTTGCTGGTCATTTGCCGGGAGGTTTTGCAATGATCCTTCCGCGGGTTCCCTACGGAAACTTGTTACGACTTCTCCTTCCTCTAAATGATAAGGTTCAGTGAACTTCTCGCGACGTGCCCGGGGGGAACCACCCCCGTCGCCGCGATCCCAAAAACTTACCCGGCCATTCAATCGGTAGGAGCGCGGGCGGTGTTACAAAGGGCAGGGGCGTGTAACGCGAGCGTTACTCGCGCTTCTGGAATTCCCCGTTGAAGACCATAAATTTCAATGATTATCCCCCTCCGATGAAATTTCAAAAATTTTCCCCGATGTCGGCCCAAAGGGTATAGATCGTTTAATACTCAGTGTAGCGCGCGTGGGCCCAAACATCTAAGGGATCACAGACCTGTTATTGCCCCAAACTTCCTTGGCCTAAAAAAGGGCCTGTCCCTCTAAGAAGCTGGCCACGGAGGGTGCCTCCCCATGTGTTAGCAGGGGTGAGGTCTGTTCGTTAAACGGAATTAACCCGAAAATCGCCCCCAACTAAGAACGGCCCTGCCCCCACCACCCCCTAGAATCAAGAAAAAGCTCTCAGTTGTCAATCCTTACTATGTTGGACCCGGTAAGTTTCCCGTGTTGAGTCAAATTTAACCGCAGGCTCCATCCCGGTGGTGCCCTTCCGTCAAACTTTAAATTTCACCTTGCGACCCTATCCCCCCGGGAACCCAAAAACTTTGTTTCTATAAGGTCCCGGGGAGTCCAAAAAGAAATCCCCCGATCCTGGTCGGCACGTTTAGGGTTGGCTAGGACGGTATCTGTGTCTTCAGCCCCAATTTCGTTCTTGATTAAATGAAAACATCCTTGGCAAATGTTTGCGTTGTTGTCTTTCATAAACCCCAAGAATTTCACCTCTGACTATAAAATAGAATCCCCCCGACTGTCCCTGTTAATATTACTCGACCCCGAAGGCCAACACAATAGGACCGAAATCTGTGTGTTATCCATGCTAATGTTTTCGGCGTAGGCTTGCTTTGAGATTTAAATTTTCTTAAAGTACTGCCCCGGAGGCACGACCCGGCCCAATAAGACCAGGGGCGCATCGCCCGGCAGAGGGGCAAGCGGCCGGGGACAGTGAGGGGGACCCCGGCCCCACCCAACCCAAGGGGCAACCGAGCTTTTTAAATGCAAAACTTAAAAAATACGCTATTGGGGGCTGGAATTACCGCGGTGTGGCACCGATTGCCCCCCAATGGGGACTCGTTAAGGGGTTTAGATTTTATCATCCAATTACCCGACTCAAAGAGCCCCCGGGATTTTTATTTATTGTCATCCCCCCCCGTGTCAGGTTGGGTTAAATTTTCCCTGCTGCTTCTTGGAGTGGTAGCCCTTCTCAGGCCCTTCCCGGAAACGAACCCCAAATTTCCGTCACCCCTCACCACCGGTAGGCCCCTTTTCTCCCCGAAAGTTGATAGGGCAGAAATTTGAATGATGCGCGCCCGGGACGAAGGCTTGCGATCCGTCGGTTTTCATGAATCATCAAAAAAGGGCGAGCCCCGTTGCCCCTTTTTTTAATAAAAAGCGCCCCTTCCCAAAAGTGGGTTTGTTCCCGTATTGTCTGAATTCTACGGTTACCCGGTAGCGGGTCCCATCAAACAAACTAATGTTTTAAGAGCCATTCGCAGTTTCACAGTCTGAATTTGTTCATACCCCACATGATGGCTTAATCTTTGGACAAGCATTGACTATGGCGGGGATCAACCAGGTAGCATTCCCTCATTCGACGATCTCCCTGGGCTGGGGCCGAACCCCAAAAGTAAGGAAGGCAGTCATAAAAATGAATCGAAGGGTCGGGCCAACCTTTGAGGATAAAAGCACCCATGGCCACATCCTTCCAGCACCCGAGAGCACAAGCGAACACTGGTCCATGAAACGCACGAGGGTGAGGACTGGAATGGGGGCCCCCCGATGTCCACCAGCACCCAAGGGGGCCCAAAAGGGGTGAAGGGTTTTTGCACAGAAAATTTCCCCCTTCTTGGGTTGGCAACAAGGAATCGTTCTCCACCTGGGTCGGGAAAAGGAGGCCAATGAAAGGAGGATGTGAACACGGTTCGATGTAAAAAGCACGGAGCCCGTCTCCCAAACAACTCAAAAACCACCATGTGATCACGTACAAGTTGACACCCGCTTCCGATGCCCCGCCAATGAGTTAGAGTTGCAAAGCCCCCAAAAAAAGTTCACCAAAAATGCCCCAAACCACGCTTAACCAAAAGAAAAAACAAAGAACCGGAAAAGATCGAACGGGACGACCCCCAGGCCCCCCGGTATCCCAACACCCCGAACGGATGGGGGCCCGGGGACCCCAGTGCCAGCCCGGGGGAAATTGCCGGGCCGAGAGCCCCGGGGCCCCCCCCGGATGGGGCCCCGGAAAACCCCCCGGGCCAGCCCCGGTGAGGGCCGAAAACCCCCCGGGCGGGCCCGGAGGGAGGGCCGAGACCCCCGGGGCCCACCCCCGGGATCCCGGGGCCAAACCCCCCCCGGGGCCACCCCCGGAGGTGCCGTCAGCCCCCGCGTCCCGGGTTTTCAGGAATTTTAACCGATTCCCTTCGTGCTCGGGCGGACGCGCTATCGAGGGTTTTCCCCCCTTTCTTTGGATCGACAAACCCCATGTGAAAGTGCCGTTCCCTGGAACCTTTTCCCCTCTTCGGTTCAAGTTCTCATTTGAATATTTGTATACCCCCAAGATCTGCCCCGACAGCCGCTCCCCCCGGGCCCGCCCTGGGTTTTTGCAGCGCCGCCGCCCCTTACTATGGGGGCCAGGCCTTCCCCTGACGCCGGGTGGGGGGTCCGCGCTTAGCCCCACCCATTTTCGGGGTAGTTGATGGCAGGGGGTTTGTTACACACTCCTTAGGGTTTTTTCGTTCCCCTCCCCCTTTCCTGCGTTTAATGCCCAAACCCCCTTTGGGGTTTCTAGTTAGCCGAGTTGGGCACCGAAACCCCGGCTTCGGTTATCCCCATCGCCGTTTGCTTCCAAAAAAATCCCCCCCTTGGAGCTCTCGATTCCAGGGGAGCGGCTCATCGAAGCAGCCCCCCCGCCCCTCCCTATTTAAAGTTTGAGAAGGGTCGAGGCATTGCCCCCCGACCCCCTAATATTGGCTTTCCCGATAAAAATCGTTGAGCTCAGCTACCCGGGGGAAATTCGGGGGAAAACCAGTACTGAGGTTCGATTAGTCTTTCCCCCCCTTCCAAGTCAGCGAACGTTTTGCACGCGTACGTGGGGCCCTCCACCAGATTTTTCCTCGGTTCGCCCCGTCGGGCATGTTCCCCATTTTTGGGGTCCGAAGGATGCTCGCCTCAAACCCCTTCCAGAAAATCAAGGTCGGTGGCGGTGCAACCCGAGGGGTTCCCCCGTCAGTTCTTGGTTGGGGTTTACTCGCCCGTTGATGAAACATGTCGACTCCTTGGCCCGTGTTTAGAGGGGCCCCGAAATGGGGACCCCGCGGGCCCGACCCCGTAGCGCGGGTGCGGAGCACGCCGTGGCGGCGCGGCTCAGTCCACAACGCGGGCGGGGGCATCTCCACGGCGTTTAAAAGGCCCCGGGTTTGGGCCGCACCCACAATCCGGTGGGGCCCGCCCCCCGGCCCGTCAGCGGACGGCATTCCCCATTCCCGAAACCGACGGGGCGCATCGCCCCCCCCATCCGTTTCCCCTCCCGACAATTTCAAGATTTTTGGATTCTTTTCAAAGCCCTTTTCATTTTCCCCCTCGCGGAAATTGTTCGTACGGTCTTCACCGTATTTAGCTTTGGACGGAATTTCCCGCCGATTAGGGCTGCTTTCCCCAAACAACCCGACTGTAGACGCGCTCGGGGTGGACAGGGCCGGGCACGAGGGGCTTCCCCCTTCCCCGGGCCCCCCTTTCCAGGGGATTGGGCCCGGTCCCCCGGAGGACGCTTTCCGCTACAATTAAAAGCCGAAGGCATCATTCCAGCTGGCTTTCCCCGGTTCGTCGCCGTTACTAAGGGGAACCCTAGTAAGTTTTTTTCCCGTTTTATTGATATGTTTAAAACTAGCGGGTTTTCCCGCCTGCCCTGGGGGTCGAAAGTTGGAGGGGGCAAATAAAAAAAGGCCCCCCTGGCCCAAAAATTTTCGTGGGCCCAAAGGGAGAAACAGACTAAAAGCCATGTGGTTTCAACCACAGCTCCCCGTGGGCTCTTGCCGCGACTTTCTTTTGGGCCCACCCAGGGTATTACAGCCACTGGGAGGCCAAAATCCGCACCTTCCCAATTTGGGGGCAGGGCGACTTTGTTGACCCCCAGGGACGTCCCCTCAACCAATGGCTTCGGGCGAAATTTGCTTTAAAAAATGATGGTTCACGGGTTTTCTGCTTTTCCCCCAAGTTTACGTTTTGCTACGTTCTTCATCGATGGGGGAAGCGGATATCCGTTGGAGATCATTATTCTATTTAAAATTTGGGGGGTCGTCCATTGCACCCTGCCGGGGCACATGAGGGTGTCACTGTGTTTCCTTGGGCTTCCGCCCCGGGGTTTTGAGTTTGTGGCGGGGCAAAAAGGTGGTCAAACCCCCCCGAGCAAGGCAGGCCCTCGCGTGGTGGACCTGGGGCCCCCAAAAATCACCCTTCCCCCGTTTTTAACAAAAAGTTCGTGGTCTTCTCCCGGGGGGTTTTTTTGAAAAGACCCTTCCCGGGTTCACCTGGAAAACTTGTTACGATTCTCTTCCCTCAAAAATGATAAGGTTAGTGAACTTTCGCGACGTCCCCGGCGGCGCCACCCCGTCGCCGCGATCGAACACTTTACGGACCATTCAACGGAGGGGCGGGGGTGGTACAAAAGGGGGGGCGTAGTAAAGCGAGTGATGATCGCGCTTATAGGAATTCCTCGTTGAAAACCAATAATTGCAATGACTATCCCCCCCCGATGAAAATTTCAAAGATTACCCAGACCCGTCGGCCAAAGGGTATGACTCGTTGAATACATCGTGTAGCGCGGTGCGGCCAGAACTTAAGGGACAAGATGATTGCCTCAAAAATTTCCCTTTGGGCCCAAAAGGCCCCAGTCCTCTAAAAAGTGGCCCCGGGGGTGCTCCCCAAGTAGTTGCAGGCTGGGTTCGTTCGTTTCGGAAAATTTAACCCCACAAATCGCCCACCAACTAAAAACGGCCAGCACACCAAACCCTGAATCAAGAAAGGTTCAGTCTGTCAATCCTTCTTGTTGGACTGGTAAATTTCCCGTGTTGAGTCAAATTAACCGCAGGCTCCCTCCCGGTGGTGCCTTCCGTCAATTCCTTTAAATTTCAGCCTTGCGCCATCTCCCCCCGGAACCCAAGACTTTATTTTCTAAGGTGCCGGCGGGGTCCCCAAAAACACATCCCCCGATCCCTGGGCGGCATCGTTTTGGTTTAGATAGGACGGTATTGATCGTCTTGAGCCCCCCAAATTTCGTTTTGATTAATGAAAAATCCTTGGCAAATGTTTTGGTTGTTCGTCTTTATAAAAACAAAAATTTACCCCTTGACTATGAATCGAATGCCCCCTGTCCCTGTTAAACATTACTCGATCCCGAAAGGGCCCAAAACCCTAGGACCCAATCCTGGTGTATCCCTGCTAATGTTTAGGCGTAGGCTTGCTTTGGCATTAATTTTTCAAAGTCTGCGCGGAGGCACGACCCGGCCATTAGACCCGGAGCGCATCCCGGAGAAGGGCAAGACGGCCCGGGGCACCCGTGGGCGGACGGCCCACCAACCCCGGGCCCAAATACGAGCTTTTTAACTGCAACAAAATTAAAAATAGCTTTGGGCTGGAATTACCCCGGGTGTGGCCCCGATTGCCCCCCAATGGGTACTCGTTAAAGGGGGTTTTGATTGTATCATTCCTTACCCCACTCAATGAGCCCCGGTATTGTTATTATTTTCATACCCCCCCGTGTCAGGATTGGGTAATTTGCGGCGCCTGCTGCCTTCCTTGGTGTGGTAGCCGTTTTTCAGGCTCCTTCCCGGGTCGAACCCCAAATTTTCCGTCACCCCTCACCACCTGGTGGCCTCTATCCCACACGAAAGTTGATTAGGCAGAAATTTTAAGATGCGTCGCCGGCCGAAGCTTGCGACCGTCGAGTTATATGAAACATAAAAAACGGGCAGAGCCCCCGTTTACCCTTTATCTAATAAAAGCCCCTTCCCAAAAATCGGGGTTTGTTGCCGTATTTGCTCTAGAATTTCGGTTATCGAGTAGAGGTACCTTTAAACAAACTATAAAGATTTATGAGCCCTTCAGTTTACAGTTGAATTTTCTACTCACCGCATGGTTAAACTTTTAGACAAAATATGACTACTGGCAGGATCAACCAGGTAGCATTCTCATTCGAGATCTCCCCAGCTCGGGCCGAAACACCCAAAAATAAGGAAGATGCAGTATAATAAATGAAACGAAGGGTCGGGCCCAAACCCTTGGGATGTAAACACCCAGGCCACATCACTTCCCGATCGGAGCCAAGCGCCCCACAGGTCCATGAAAGCCCGAGGGTGAGAGACTGGAAAATAGTGGGCCACCCGATGTCCCCCAAGACCCAGGGGGAAAGGTAGAGGGTCTTGAAATGATAATTCCCCCTTTTTGGGTTGGCACACAGGGGAAACCCTTCTCACCATTGGGTCGGGAAGGAGGCAATGAAGAGGATGTGAGCCCGGTTCGAGTAAAAGCCGGAGCCCCTCCCCCAAAAATCAAAAAAATCATGTGCATCAGTACAACGTATGACAGCCGATCCCATGCCCCCCAAAGAGTTTTGGCGTTTCAAAGCCACCAAACAAGTTCACCCAAAAGTGCCCTCAAGCACCGTTTAAAGAAAGAGAAAAAGAAGAAACCGGGCAAAGATGAAGGGGGCGTACACCCCGGCCCCGGATAACCCAAAACGCCCCAACGGGAACCACCCGGGGCCGACAATAACCATCGGGGAGCCAAACTGCAACGGTTTACCCTGGGAAGACCAGTGGGGCCAGCGGAAGGGGGGAAACAGAAAATTAGACCCCTAAACTTGAAAAGGGGATGACACCCAATGCGACCGCGGGACCAGGCCCGGGGACCACGGCCCCCCGGCCCACGGGCCCCCCCACCCTTTCCCCATGGGGGCCCCGCGGATAACCCAAACTGTCAGGGACAGTGGCCAGGGTCAAGGCAGGTCGGCCACGGGGGGGTCGCCCACCCCCTTTGAGAAATAGCACTTTTCCCCCTCCCCCGGGTAGACACATTAGCCGAGGAGTCACACCCCCATAAATCTTATTTTTTTGGATTTTGATCTGAAATTTTGAGAGATGTTAAGCATACCCTAACCATTCATGTACAAAGTTTTTAATTTTTGGTTGTATTAAAAATTTCCGAAAAATTTTTCTTTTGCTGCTGCACACCCCGGTGCAGGGCGGGGAGCCCGGACACAGCCCCCCATGCAGGGCCCAGGCAGGACACAGCCCCCGGGTGCGGGCCGGGATCCCCCGGTCCACCCCCGGGTGCAGGGCCGAGAGACCGGGCCCGCCCGGATGCACGGCCGAGAGCCCCCGGGCCCCGCCCCCGCAACTTACGGGCCCAGTAGAAGCCAAAGGGCCCCGAACCCGCCCCCGGGTGCCCGGCCGAGCCACCAAAGCCAAAGGGCCCCCGGAAAAGCCCGGATGAGGGCCGAGATCCCCCGGGCCAACCCCGGATGCAAAGCCGGGGGGGAGGATCCCCCCATGAGGGCGAGAGACCCGGGCCGCCCCTATGCCGGGCCGAGAGGGCTGGGCCAGCCCTGATGCGGGCCCAAAAGCCCGGCCTGCCCCCGATCCCGGGCCCGGTACGAAGCCCAAAGGGGTCCCGGTCAGCACGGATGCCCGGCCCCGCCACCAAGCCAAAGGGCCCGGAACCCGCCCGGATGCGGGCGAGGACCCGGGGCTGCCCGGATGGGGCGAGAGTCCCGGAGCCCAGCCCGGGCACGAAGCCCGGGCCCGGATGCCCGGGCCAGCTACGAGAAAGGCCCGGTGTCGGGCCCAAACCCCCGAGCCGAGGACCCCAAGAGCCCCGGTGCGGGCCGAGTTAGAGCAAAGGCCCGGGGCCACGCCGGATCCCGGGCCGATCACAGACCCCAGAGCGGGTGATGACCCCCTTGTAACATTGTCAACCACTTGTAAAACATGTCAAAACCCCCACATCACCCTTTGCCCCTTTAAACATGTAAACAGCCTATAAACCCCCTATCACCGCCCACGCCCCCCCGGGGCCCCGCCCCGGGGGCGGCCCCGGGGCGGGCGGCTTTTGGGTTTGTGTTTATTGAAAAGCAGTGGCCAGGACGGTGAGCCGGGTCAGGAAGGGTCATGGTCGGAACGGTCGGAGACCTACTATCAGCTTCGGACCCCCGTATAATAGCCCCACTAAACGCTGAAAAAAGCGACGATCCCCGAATGCGGCGGGGCCCCCCGCGCGGCGGGCGGTCCCCCAATCTTGCCCCCGGTGTGCCTCAGGCGGTGGCCCGCTCCCGTTACGGTCGGCACCCAGGGGGGCGGCACCCCCCCTTAGGAAAAAAGACCCCTGAAACCTGAAAAAAGCCGCGGCCACCCAATGCCGACCCCCGGCGATGCCGGGGGCGACCGAAGGCCGGGGGCCCCCTTTCCCCTGGTGTGCCTCAGGACGGTGGCCACGCTTTCCCTTTTACGGTCGGCCAGAGGGGGGGCGGCAAACCCCCCCATGAGCAAATAGAACTTTTCCCCTCTCCCAGGGGGGAGAATCAAAATAGCCGGAGTCACACCCCCATAAAAACTTCTTTTTTTGGAGTTTTGATTAAAAATTTTGCAGAGTGTTAAGCATACCTAAATTCATGGTCAAAGTTTCATAAATTTTTTAATTTGTATTAAATATTTCCCCAATATTTTTCTTTTGATGCGGGGCACCCGGATGCAGGGCCGGAGCCAGTGCAAAAACCCGGTGCAGGGCCGAGAGCCCCCCGGGGCCCGCCCCCGGGTGCAGGGCCGAGGCCCCGGGCCGCCCCCGGTGAGGGCCGAGAGCCCCCGGGCCAGCCCCCCGGG